>JAVJIF010015101.1:0-147775 GCA_038442645.1 Agave tequilana | reverse complement strand
CTATCCATTTAACCATGTGCATGAAAGGGAGATAGTTATGAGATAACATAATTTTAATGAAAATCCTATTTTGTATACTCATATGTGTTTCTTATATATGTATGCTTCAAACTTCAATTAATATCCATTTCAATTGGTATTTTCATTTTCATAAATATATATGATTTGATTGTACTTGTTTTACAATATTTACATTCTTAAAGCATAAATTATATTAATGCTAAGCTTGACCTAATTTTAAATATTAACAGGTATCATTATGAGCTTATGCATTATTTCTAATTCGTATTTCAATGCTAGTCATTTCAATTGGTATTTCAATTGGTATCAAAATATACTTCATATTTTACCTTGCAATTGGTATCAAAATTTACAAGATATTTTATTGGTATCAAAATCTTATAATGTTTCATTTTTAGTTGTATCAACATTTACTATTGGTATCTATTTTTTTTTAAATTGGTATCTAAATTTTGTTTTCAATTGGTATAATCTATTAATACTTTAAAACTTTTTTTTTAAGTGGTACCAACTTTTGTTTTGTTACTACAATTTGTTTTATTGGTATCAAAATTGTTTTGTTGACTTAAGAAATTTTAAAAATTTTGTTTTGAGAAATTTCAAAATTTGATTTAAGTATTATCAAAATTTGTTGATATATTGCCTATATGAAAGGGCAGCTTAACATCTTCTCTATATATAAATTCATGTTGAGGTGCATCTCACATGAGGAGCTTGACATCTCTTCTTTATGTGCTACACGTGTGTAAGGGAGCTTCTTCACATTTTCACTTATACATTGAATATTATGTTTTATATGATTAGGGTTTAGTCATCTTTTTTATATAAATGCATGTATGCAGGGGGGAGCTAACTTTACGTCTTTTCTCTTCATGAATGTATATCGCATATATATCTTTATTATTTAATTTGTTTCGCCCCTTTGTTGATGAATGATAAAAAGGGGAAGAAGTATTTGGAGAGTTTATATATGCATGTTTATATTTGTTTGTTTATGCATATATATTTTATTTAGTTTATGCACTTTATTGAATATCTTTATAAATATTACTATGCATGAGTTAGAGGGAGCTTCTATGAAGCTTAATTTTAATCTATGCATGTATAACTCTATGAGTTTTGTAATCATCAAGAGGGAGAGATTGTTGACCCAAAGGCCCATCGCTTTAGTTTGATGATGATTAACTCATGTAGTTATAGTACTAATGATCTTGTGTTTAATTAGTCTTAGATATTTGATCAAGATCTTAGTAGGTGATTAACTTCAACAAAAGAGTTTTGGGAGCTAACACATGTGAACAAGAGCTCGGGCGTCAAGATCGTATCTACCACTCGGTTGAAGTCAGTTTTTTAGATCGTGCTTGGATCGAGTCATCTTGAAGATGAGGATCATCAAGAAGACTTCAGTTTGTTTAGTTTATGTTTAGCTCTTGTGTAAAGATAGAAAGTGTTGATATACTCAAGTTTACATACACACACAAGTTTCAATATGTTTGGTTTTAGTTTCGGTTTTGGATTTCATATCAAAAATATAGATATATTCTTATATGTGTATTGGATTCTATCTGATTGAGGTTGAACCTGCACACAAAATACAGTATTTCAAATTTTAAAATTAAAGAGTGCAAGTTACTCAATTCTACCGCAATAGCAAGTGGCTATGCGGGTCGTGATCCACAAGGAGAGACTAGCGATGGAAGTTTTTTTTAGTAAGTCTTCTTTTAGGCTATAAAGTATGGTTAAAGTTCTTCTTTAGTTCTTTAAAGAAAAAAGAAAAATTGAGTTAAAGTTAAATTAGGAAGAAGATGGTAAATTAAGAAGATGGAGAAACTAGAAATGATATGTACAAAGAAATGAAAAAGGAGTGATAAAAAAGTGGTAATTGTGGTGTTTTAAACTAAAGAATAAAAAGAAAAGAATCTAAAAGTTACTTACCTCCTTTTGTTAAATGCTTAACTTGAATTTTTTGCAATGAAGTTACCTTGAAGTGAGGTGATCAACGTATAGCCCATAAGAGTTGATTCCTGTCTCCTCCACATTATATCATAAGACGTTGCAAGTATGAAGTGATACAAAATGAAACTCAAAATCCATCGTCATGAGCTATCGGTGGCACTCGCAAAGGCAAGGCTCTTTCGATACTTTAAGACTCACTTGGATAGCAATTGGTATCAAAAGAAGAAAAGTAGAGAAGAAGAAGAAGAAGAAAAATAAAGTACATACAAAAAGGAAATTACAGATTCGATTTTATAACAATAAGAGAAAAGAAGAAAATCTTACATCGGTGTCACTCTCAGCACAAGCTTCGTTCTCATTCTCCTATGAAACTCTGATCTCCTCTGATTTACATAAATAAAACCGAAAATTACATGAAAAGAAAAACAAACCTACACTATAAAGAATGAAAAAGTGGACTAAATTCTATCTATGCATGGTCGTCCCCTGTATGCTTTGAAAATCCCAGTATTTATAGACAAAAACCCACGTAGGAAAGCGTATGAAGATAGGGGGAGCAAACGCTTCCCCTAACTTCCTAATAAAGCTACGAAAATGTGGCTTTGGCCGCGTTTCCATGGCGAGGGTGTGGCCAGGTGGCCACACCCTGTTGGTAGTACTCCCCGGCTTCGCGATTGGTGTTTATCTTCAGCTGGATTTGCAGTTTAAGTTCGAGATTTGATGAAATGGCCTTTGATCCTTGGCTTCAACTAATTGATTTGTAGGTATTTGTTCTAACTGATTTTCAACTGATTTGAACTGACCTGATCTGCCCTGATTTATTGAGTTCGAATTAATTCTGATTTAATTCAAAATTTGATGGGCTTTTGGGCTCATTTCTCTTCACACTCCTTTAGGAATGAGCATGCAAATAAATTAAACAATAATTAGGAAAAAGCAGAGTTTATTTTATAATAAGTATAAGAATATGATAATGAATGTGCAATATTAGCGACCAATCACACCCCCAAACCTATCTTTGCTCGTTCTCAAGCAAAACAACTAAACAAAAATTTATTAGACCACTTTCGCAGATCGCGCGATTGCACTGAGCATGTGCAACAAGCCGTTAAACCTCTAGGTTATCCCTAGAGGACGAGTTTTGTCTCGTGAGGGTTTTCAGTGGATTACACCCACAAAATCCTTAAAGAAAGAGAAAAATGTTAGTATTTTGAAAACACATTTTGAAAAAAAATATTGAAATATTATTGTAAGCTTTAAGTAATCTATAAGTTATAGGAAAACCGAATTTTTCATTCCTAAACTTAGTCTCTATTCAAAAACTTGTTATCAATCAAAGTAAGGAGTCAAATTGTACTTCTCATCTAGTCTATTACTTTACCCTAAGTCATATGCACCTTGTGACCGTGAAAATTTGACTAAGGGTTCTTTAACTCTAACTCTTATGCCTTATTTATTTATATATATATTTTTTGGTGGTATTATTCCTTAGTTCTATTAGGCTTTCTAATCTGCCCATATAACGAGCCTTTAATCGATGACTCCCAAACCAAACGGTCTTAGGGCACTGGATGAGAAAATTACCCAAGGACTTAAGGACTCGAGCAAACAAGGCCACAAAACTAAAAATTTTATTATATGAATCACTTTTAGGCGTGAATACTTATGCTTTATTAGGCACAAATACCCAGCTTAATCAGATGATTTATATATATATATATATAATATATATATATATATATATATTTCTCTAAATTATCTAACCATCTTTCGCATAATACAATGCTTACTTAGGCCAAAACACCTAACGAATCAATAATTAGATTTGTTCATCTTTCATAGATATTTTTTTTTTTTTTTTTTATAAGGCATAAGAATCTTTATTTTTGAACCCTAAGTGTGTAAGTGTATGAAGTGTGCATATTTCATTAAAGTAAAGATCAAGACTAAATTATTTTCACAAACTTTCTTCCTATCCTTAGAAATCAAAAAATAATCTTATTTTGACCAAGTATAAGAAATCCTAATTATGATTTCCTATTCTTAAAATTGTCTTAATTTCTTACAAAAAATATGTCAAAATATTTTTTCTATTTTCAAAAAAATTTTAAAAGTAAAGAAAATGTTAATTTTTATGTTAGACCCTAAGTTATGAAAAAAGAACCTAAGTTATGTTAGACCCTCCCCCATACCTAGCTCATGTATTGTCCTCAATGTATGAATTAATGGATAGATGCATGAAAAAGAAGAAAGGGAAGGAAAATACTACCTTAAAATGGTGGTTCCGGTGGTGGTCTGATTGGTCCACGAAATGCGGCCCAATCGACTTTTCGTGGAGTTCGGAGGAACCCACCAGAAATCTCTCTAATATAACCCACTAGAATGATGTATATATGAATTATTTTTAAAAAATTAACCCCATCTAATTTTTAAATTTCATAATTAATTTCGGAGTCAATTTTGTCAACCGCCTTGTCCCAAAATGGAGTTTGAAAAGATGGAATGATTGACTTGGACTTTGAAAGTATGGAAACTGATACCGACTTAGAAAAAGGACGTGGTCAAGTAAAGGTTCAGGAGTCAAGATTGGTTCAGGATGTGGGTCCAAATCAGAAGTTGAAACTCAAGTCCACATTCATTTTCCCACAATAGAATGTGACTTAATATTAGTGATTCAAGTTCAGAATGACAGGTGTGGGAATCAAAACTGACTCTAAATATTACTCAAGTTGGGTAACAAAACATGAGTCAATATTGATTCGAGAATTTGAACTGGAACACAAAATTGAGAATCTAGGTCACATTTCTCATTGAGTTCAATTTCATAAAAATGAGAACTTACCAATTTGTCAATGGGACTTTCAAAAGTATGAAATTGGTCAAGTTTAATATGCTGATCATCAAAGATGTGTGATTCAATTTCATTATGAATTGGCACAGGATCCAATGTTGACTCGGAAAAAAGATTGAAATTAGGTGAAGACACCGGAGTCATAATTGAATCAGGAAGTAGAATTGAATCACTAAGTTGAGGTTCAATATCATATTCATTCTTAAGTTCAATTTCAGGAAAGGGATAACTTGCCAAACTGTCAATGTCACTTTTAAAATTTGGAAGACACTGTCATTTCACGTGCCAGTATCTTCATTCCACGAGCACTCTTGTGCTTTAGATATTATCATTATTTCATGTACTATAACGTTGTTGCGCTATCATTGTTCTGACACGTATTAGTACCAACATACATGGATACTCTAGGACACACGGCACAGTTATCGCACGTGGATACATGTTTTACTGAACACTGTTATTGCGTGTACTTGTGAACATATGACATAGATCCTGTATTGAACCTATATTGTTATTATAATCATATCTCACTGTTACATGGACTCACCTTATGTATGCGATGACTGTCTTTGTATTTCTATTACTTCATGTTATATGGATTATTGTTACATGAGTATTCCTGTATTCCTGCAATCCCATTATGACTGTTTTTCGATACTAATATTGATACATACAGTTACTGGACATGTTAGCTATTGATACCCGATGTGTGGTTGGGGCTATCTCTTACATCCCACATCTCCTGTTTCCTATTTTCTATTATCTTATGTAATGATATCAACATAGCTCATGTCCAGTTATCGTGCTACATGTATGCACTGTTATTGTATTCTTGATATATTGTGTAGTTTAAATATAATAAATATAACATGGGGATGGGGGAGACTTGACGGTTGACTAGATCTTGTCGGGTGGATTTCTGAATCCATTGTTTGTCCTACCGCAGGGGACGGGGTAGAGCTGGTTATCGTCTGTTATAGCTCATAAGCTCCCGTTTCCCATTTGTTGGCCAAAAAGGTTACACTCTCCATTTGTTTAGAGTTTTGATGATAACAAAACAAATAAGAGCTATTTGTACTAATAAGTTTGTTTAAGATAAGTTTCAGGTTAGTACCATATTTGGAGGCCATTGCTTAGCTTTTGCAAGAACTTCTAGGTTCACGTAGCAGAGAAGGCGTTTTTCACATTTGGGAAGGAACATAGAAGAGAAAGCTCTAGCAAGGCATTGCATGGCTCAAGACTTCAAGATTGCTCAAGATAATTCATTAGATTTGTTTCTAGTTTTATAGTTCTGTTAAAGAATAGTGAATAGGTTTGAAGCTCTATCACACACGTTTTTGCGCACATCTTATTTCCAAAAATATTTCTTATAATATATGTACAAAATATTTTTGTATACAATCTTCTGGCTACAAACTCATTTTTATGTTTTATATATATCTCTATTCAAAACTACTTTGTTTAATTTTAAATTCCCTTCAAAATTAAGTTTTTGATTTGACTTTTGACCTGAGCCGGTCGACCGGCCGGCCGACCGACCCTGTGTCAAGTCATGTCGGTCGATCGTCTCAGTTGACCGTAGTTCTGGCAACAGGTGCGTATCCGTGTGCACGTTTACGGTCGACCGGGCGGTCGACCGAAACCTGCCTGACTGTAAGTCGTTGCTCTCTGTATTTTTTGGTCGACAGGACGGTCGACCGAGATCTGGCAACGGCTCTTATTTTTGAACGTCGGTCGACCGACCGGTCGACCGAGAGAGCCGTTGAACAGTAACGGCTAGTTTTCTGAGCTGTTTTATTTTTGTCTCTTTCTTTCTAAAAAGGGTTTAAATGATATTTACTGATCCTAATACTTTCTTATTAGCCTTAAGTGAGTTTTATCTTTAAACCCTAGCCCTCTACTATAAATAGGGGTGTTTAGGGAGAAGTTGAATACAAGAAAAATTTGCAAAAGTTTCAAAAGTTTAAGGCATTCAAAAGAGTTTGGTTTCTTGGTTTTTGTGCTGAAATTCTCCCTCATTTTCTGAAGTGTTTTCAAGAACTCTCTGATTTTTTTCTCCTTACACATAAGAGCTTCATTCCTACTCATTGTTCTACAAGGATTATTGTAAGGGAAGAGAGTTTTGCAAAAGAGAGTTTGTGGTCTTTTGACTACCAAGAGAAAACTTGTACTTGTGATTGTGGAGTTGGGTACTCCGGTGTATTTGTAACATCTTTGTGAAGTTATAGTGGTTAGAAATCCTTTGGGGAAGGCGGGGACGTAGAGCTGGGTGCTCGAACCTCGGAAAAATTCTCGGTGTTTGCGTTTGGTTTACTTGCTCTTACTTCTTGCTTTACTTTCATTGCTCTTATTACTTGCTCTCAATCTTCATTGCAATATTCATTTGTTTTCATTCATCTTTTCAATCATAGTCCCATACAACAAGGTTGCATTGCGCACCTCTAACTCATTTCAAGAGGAATCAGGAGGAAGGAGTTCAGAACCCTTTACGGGGCATTCGGCTCTTAGTCTTGTTTTGGGCGATTGTTGCATCATATTTTTAAATTGTGCATTGATTAGCATTATCACCTATTCACCCCCCCTCTAGGTGATTTTCAATTGGTATCAGAGCTTGGACTCTAGGTTTGGCTTAACATCCTTAGAGAGATCCTTAAAATTTGCTAATCAACATTTGCATTCCATTTGTTATTCACTAGTAAACATGGCCGATAACATCAAAACCCCTCCTAAATTTGATGGACTCAACTTCCCTATTTGGAAGGTTAGGATGACTATCTTTTTGCAATCTTTAGGTAGCTTAGTAGCTAAATCCTTGACCAAACCCTATGTAGTACCCGATAGTGATGAGAGCACATGGACCGACTTTACCTTTAGAGAATATGAGGCTAACTCCAAGGCCCAAAATTCTCTTCTAACCGCCTTGAATGAGGACGACCTTACACGGGTAATACATTGCCAATCTGCCTATGAGATTTGGCAACATTTGTTGGTCACACACGAGGGGACTTCACAAGTTAAGAGAGCTAAGATAGATCTCTTAAGGTCTTAATATGAATCTTTTAAAATGATTGATGATGAAACCATTGATTGCATGATTACAAGGTTTACTAAAATCACCAATGCTCTTTCCTCTTTAGGTGATGATATCTCCAATGACCAAAAGGTGCGAAAAGTGATTCGGGCTCTTCCTTCATCATGGGAGATAAAGGCCACCACCTTGAAAGAATTGAACGATAAGATGAAATGGACCTCATTAGTCTCATTGGGAACTTAAAGACCCATGAGATGGAAAAGAAGGCAAGAGAAGAGGCCGCTCCGCTAAAGAAGAGGTCCATAGCCTTCAAATCTTCATCCACTCTTGAGGACGATGAAGAAGATGAAGAAGAAGATGAGGAGTTCTCCCTTCTTGTGCGAAATGTCAAAAGGATGTACCGGAAGAACAAGCTCAACTTCTGAAGAAAATTTGAAGGTAAAGAGGAGAGAAGAATTATTTGCTACAATTGCCGAAAGCCCGGACATATCATGGCGGATTGCCCGGAGTTCAAGAAGAAGATGACTTCCTCCTTCAAGCCAAAGAAGCCGGTTGAAAAGAAAGCCTACAAAGCCACATGGGATTCGGAAAGCGAATCTGAAGACGAGGTGGACACGGCGAACATGTGTTTCATGGCAAACACACCAAAGGTAACCCCACAACCTCTTGATGAAGATGATGAATTAAGCAAAGAAGTTATTGTACATGCTTTTGTTGAACTCTCCGAAACCTATGATAATAAAAGATTGAATGCTCTAAATTAGAAAAGGAAGTTGCTTTTCTTAAAAATCAGCTTGCTATTATTTCTAGAGAAAAAGATGAAATTTCCTCCAATCTCATTTCTACTCAAAATGAATTTAGTGCTTACAAAGTTGCATGTAAAGCAAAATTTTCTAATATTGATGAAAAATTTCTTCTCTAAAAACTAGAATTGTTGACTTTGAAAAGGTTTTGAAGGATTGTGCTTTTAACACTAAGAAAATTGAAGAAATGTTTTCTAAAAAGCACACCTCTCATGCTAAAGATTCTCATGTTAAGATTCCTCATGCTCACACTTCACACCACACTCATGCTAAATCCACACATGCTCACAAGTCTCACACTCACTATGCTTTTAGATATGGTAGAGTGTATAGATGTACTTATTGTGGTAAAAATGGACATTTGGCTAAGTTTTGTTATGACCAAGTAAATAGATCAAATAATCTTGTTTGGGTTCATGGCACTAACTCTTTAGGACCCAAGAAATTGTGGTTACCAAAATCAAGTCCTAAATTATTTGATGTAGGTACACACCAAGACTCCAAGACGTAAGGAGCGGTGGTACCTTGATAGTGGTTGTTCAAGACACATGACATGGGACATCAATAACTTTACAACCCTATCAAGGTACATGGAAGGTGGCACCGTCACCTTCGGGGATGACTCCAAGGGCACTATCATCGGTATAAGTAACATTCAAATTGGTGCATCTCCTATTATAGAAAATGTAGCTCTTGTTGATGGTTTGAAGTATAACTTGCTTAGTATTAGTCAACTTTGTGACCGTGAACTTAAAGTTGTTTTTGATGATTCTTCTTATAAGATTTTTGATGTTAAAACCAATGATTGTATTCTCACCGATTTTCGTGACAATAATGTTTATATCATTGACATGCTTAATTTAGATTGTTCTACTAAATGCTTGAATGCTTTTGATGAAAATTCTTGGCTTTGGAATAGAAGATTAGGACATGCATCTTTTGACCATCTTTCTAGGATTAATTCTAAGGAATTGGTGAAGGGTATACCTTACTTGAAGTTTGAGAAAGACCGCATTTGTGGTGCGTGCCAACTTGGGAAACAAACCAAGTCTTCCTTCAAACAAATCAAGGAAATCATGTCAACTAGGCCATTAGAATTAATTCATATGGATCTTTTTGGACCAACTAAAACTAAAAGCTTAAATGATAGTAGATATGCATTTGTTTTAGTTGATGATTTTTCCTGATTTACTTGGGTTTTCTTTTTGGAACACAAATATCAAACTTTTTCTCATTTCAAGATTTTCGAAAAAGGGTTGAAAAAGAAAAAGGTTTTTCGATTTTGAGAATAAGGAGTGATAGAGGTGCTGAGTTTGTTAACTAACTCTTCATGACTTATTGTGATGAAAAGAGAATTAAGCATGAAATGTCATGTCCTAGAACTCCACAACAAAATGGAGTTGTAGAAAGGAAAAATAGAACACTTCAAGAGATGGCTAGGACCATGATAAGTGAATATGACCTCCCTCAATATTTATGGGCCGAGACCGTAAACACCGCATGCTATATTTCAAATCGTATTTATTTGTGTAAAAATTCTTCCAAAACATCTTTTGAAATGTATCATTCTAGAAAACCTAATGTTGCATATTTCAAAATTTTTGGATACAAGTGTTTTGTTTTGAATACTAAAGATAATTTGGGTAAATTTGATGCTAAGGCTTATGAAGCTATCTTTGTTGGATACTCTACTACTAGTAAAGCTTATAGAATATTCAATAGATCTTCCCTTACCATTGAAGAATCCATGCATGTTAATTTTGAAGAATCTAATGTGGTTGTTGAGAATGTTGTAGAGATTGACCATTAGGTGAAGACATGGAGAGACTATCTTTGAAGGACTCACCCGCTCAAGAAGAAAAGTAAGAATCTATTGGTGAAGTTCTAGAGGATAAAGAGGAAAGCTCTCAACCGCTTTCTAAAACTTGGAGATATGCTACAAATCATCCCAAGGAGCTCATCTTAGGTGATGCATCTAAAGGGGTAACAACTCGCTCCAAACTCCATGACTTATGTGGTAACTTTGCTTTCATTTCTCATTTTGAACCCAAAAGCATCCTCGAAACCGAGGCGGACTCATATTGGTTGCTAGCCATGCAAAAGGAACTCAATCAATTTGAGCGCAACCAAGTTTGGCACCTTATTCCTAGGCCCCACGATAGACCAATAATTGGTACTAAGTGGATCTTTAGAAATAAGATGGATGAGTCCGATAATGTCATTAGGAATAAAGCTAGGTTAGTGGCCCAATGTTACACTCAAGTTGAGGGAATTGACTTTGAGGAGACCTTTGCACCCGTAGCACGGCTTGAAGCCATACGGATGACACTAGCTTTTGCATCTTTTAAAAATTTTAAACTTTTTCAAATGGATGTGAAAAGTGCATTTTTGAATGGTTTTATAAATGAAGAAGTTTATGTTGAACAACCTCCCGGTTTTGTTGATCATGTTCATCCTAATTTCGTTTTTAAACTTGATAAAGCTTTGTATGGATTGAAACAAGCTCCAAGAGCTTGGTATGAAAGGCTTTCTAGTTTTCTCATTTCAAATGATTTTGTTAAAGGCAAAGTAGACACAACTCTTTTTACTAAGCATGTTGATAATGACATTTTAATTGTGCAAATTTATGTTGATATATTTTTGGATCTTCTAATGAGTTTTTATGCAAGGAGTTTGAAAAGGTTATGCAATGTGAGTTTGAAATGTCTTCCATGGGTGAATTGAATTTCTTTCTTGGACTCCAAATCAAGCAATTGCAAGATGGGAACTTCATATGTCAAGCCTAGTACGCAAAGGAACTCGTAAAGAAGTTTGGACTTGAAGACTCTAAAGTTTGCAACACTCCCATGACAACTACAACCAAGCTTGATAAGGATGACCAAGGTAAAAATGTTGATATTAAATTGTATAGGAGCATGATAGGTAGTCTTTTGTATTTGACGGCAAGTAGGCCAGACGTAATGTTTAGTGTGTGTCTTTGTGCTAGATTTCAATCGTGTCCCAAAGAGTCCCATCTTATTGCGGTAAAATGCATTATTCGTTATATTAAGGACACAATTGGAATGGGTCTTTGGTATCCGAAAACTGGAGATTTCTCAATGACGAGTTATTCGGATGCCGACTATGCGGGTTGTAGAGTAGATAGAAAGAGTACTAGTGGGACATGTCAATTTCTTGGTAATTGTCTTGTTTCATGGTCCTCTAGGAAACAAAATTCCGTAGCTCTCTCAACCGCTGAGACGGAGTATGTTGCCGCGGGGGCTTGTTGTGCACAAGTCCTTTGGATGAAACATACTCTCCTTGATTATGATTTGCATTATAACCATATAAAAATATTTTGTGATAATACTAGTACTATACATATGACTAAGAATGCAAATCAACATAGTAAGACCAAACACATTAAGATTAGATATCACTTTCTTAGAGATCATTTTGAGAAAGGAGATATAGATATTGATTATGTTTCTACGGATTTGCAACTTGCCGATATTTTCACTAAACCACTTGATTTTGCTAGATTTTCTTTCATATGTGGTGAACTTAATGTTTGTGTTATTGAATAACAATGTTTTCTTGACCCTTTTTGATGTATGACAAAAAGGGGGAGAATGAGTTTATGTACGGAAATATGAAGTTCATATGGTTTTGGTCCCATATGGGTTTATATATGATTTTAGTTTTTGATGTGTTTTCATGAATTCTTGTAATTTGAGTTTAAGTGTTTTGCTAGTGTTTTATATTTCATGATTTATGGTTTTTGGTTTCATGATGTTTACTTGCAAATTACAAATTACATTGTTTTTCTTTGTTTAATATAGCATAATTTGAGGGAGAGCTTTTTCCTCCCCTATATTTTTGTTCATAGCCTATTTGTTTTGTCATCATCAAAAAGGGGAGATTGTTGGCCCAAAAGGTTACACTCTCCATTTCTTTAGAGTTTTGATGATAACAAAACAAATAAGAGCTATTTGGTACTAATAAGTTTGTTTAAAATAAGTTTCAGGTTAGTTCCATATTTGGAGGCCATTACTTAGCTTTTGCAAGAACTTCTAAGTTCACGAAGTAAGAAGGCGTTTTGCACATCTAAGAAGGAACATAGAAGAGAAAGCTCTAGCAAGGCATTGCATGGCTCAAGGCTTCAAGATTGCTCAAGATAATTCATTAGATTTGTTTCTAATTTTATAGTTCTGTTAAAGAATAGTGAATAGGTTTGAAGCTCTATCACACACGTTTTTGCGCACATCTTATTTCCAAAAATATTTCTTATAATATGTACAAAATATTTTTGTATACAATCTTCTGGCTACAAACTCATTTTTATGTTTATATATATCTCTATTCAAAACTACTTTGTTTAATTTTAAATTTCCTTCAAAATTCAGTTTCTGATTTGACTTTTGACCTGAGCCGGTCGACCGGCCGGCCGACCGACCCTGTGTCAGGTCATGTCGGTCGACCATCCCAGTCGACCATAGTTTTGGCAACAGGTGCGTATCCGTGTGCACGTTTACGGTCGACCGGGTGGTCGACCGAAACCTGCCTGACTGTAAGTCGTTGCTCTCTGTATTTTTCGGTCGACCGGACGGTCGACCGAGAGCCGGCAACGGCTCTTATTTTTGAACGTCGGTCGACCGAGAGAGCCGTTTGAACAGTAACGGCTAGTTTTCTGAGCTGTTTTATTTTTGTCTCTTTCTTTCTAAAAAGGGTTTAAATGATATTTACTGATCCTAATACTTTCTTATTGGCCTTAAGTGAGTTTTATCTTTAAACCCTATCCCTCTACTATAAATAGGGGTGTTTAGGGAGAAGTTGAATACAAGAAAAATTTGCAAAAGTTTCAAAAGTTTAAGGCATTCAAAAGAGTTTGGTTTCTTGGTTTTTGTGCTGAAATTCTCTCTCATTTTCTGAAGTGTTTTCAAGAACTCTCTGATTTTTTTTTCTCCTTACACACAAGAGCTTCATTCCTACTTATTGTTCTACAAGGATTATTGTAAGGGAAGAGAGTTTTGCAAAAGAGAGTTTGTGGTCTTTTGACTACCAAGAGAAAACTTGTACTTGTGATTGTGGAGTTAGGTACTCTGATGTATTTGTAACATCTTTGTGAAGTTATAGTGGTTAGAAATCCTTCTGGGGAAGGCGGAGACGTAGAGCTGGGTGCTCGAACCTCGAAAAAATTCTCGGTGTTTGCGCTTGGTTTACTTGCTCTTACTTCTTGCTTTACTTACATTGCTCTTATTACTTGCTCTCAATCTTCATTGCAATATTCATTTGTTTTCATTCATCTTGTCAATCATAGTCCCATACAACAAGGTTGCATTGCGTACCTCTACCTCATTTCAAGAGAAATCAGGAGGAAGGAGTTCAGAACCCTTTACGGGGCATTCGGCTCTTAGTCTTGTTTTGGGCAATTGTTGCATCATATTTTTAAATTGTGCATTGATTAGAATTATCACCTATTCACCCCCCCCCTCTAGGTGATTTTCACCATTATGTTATTAGCTCATTGAGCTCCTGTTTCTCGTCACTTGTTACAGCATTAGCGGGCTGGCCCTGGTCTCAGCAGCCAGGGTCTGCTTAAGGCTGTGATCTCGGGTATGCACGAGATACACTCACCCGATAAGAACTCCTTGACCATTGATTTTCCAATTAACATAATAAAATGGTAATAATATGACTTGCTTGATACATGTATGATACCGTTCTATTGTCCTTATTATTATTTTTGATATTTTGTTCATTATCATATTTTGTTACACTTCTTAATACTTGTTACAATTGCTATAGTAACACACTATTCCCGTACACGTATACTCTGCATTGTATATATTCTACTTTTTGTATACCTTGCAGATATCATTACTGTATATGCACAACACAGTAGTATGGTTATATTGCATACTACACATCTACACGTTCATTTCCATCACATCACCACTATACAACAATATGTATTATATAAAACTGGATACTACTGTAGACATGACCTGATGATAACGTGCTAGGTAGTGATGGTATTAAGACATGATATTTTTATATTTCTACTGATTATTAAATTCCTATTATATGGTACTGATACATAAACATGTATTATATATTATTATCGTGCATGTATTACTATAGTACATATTACTCTCTCCTTCATTTTACCACTCACTAGGTCGCTTTCTGATGACCATGGATTTGCGCGCCCAGGTTGGAGATCTAAGATTTCGTAGCATCTGAGATTTCTCGAGATATGATCTCGAGACTGCCACTCTTTCGTATTCATCGGTATCTTTATTATTTGTTTCATTTTCTTATCTCTCCATATTTTTCATATTTATCATGATCACTAACCTCTTTCTACAGGTATTCTTGTACTTATTTAATGTTGGAACTCTTGTGTATATAAAGGCTATTTCCTGTACTGAGGCTTAGCGTACGTACGTGAGGGTATTTTCGCCCTGTGTATGTACGTCGTCATAGCGTCCCCGTACCCGCGGGATCGGGGCATTACAGTTAGCATAGAAGAAGGTTAAGAAAATTGTTCAGAATGCTAGAGCTAAAATGTACAAAGGAATGTATGAGAAATTGGACACCAAAGAGGTTAAAAATGATATATATATATATATGTATGTATGTATGTATGTATGTATATGTATATATAGAGAGAAAGAGATTGCTCGAATAAGAGAAAGAAAGACTAGAGATTATGTATTATGAGATGCGTCAAATATGACGATCAGAAGGTTTTAGTTCGAGATGAAGAAATTAAGGAAAGATGGAGAGAGTATTTTGACTGATTGTTTAATGGTAGTTCTACTCAAAATTTGGGTGAACTCACCATTCAGTGACAGAATATGAACCGATACTTTTACGCACAAAATTGTTGAATTTGAAGTTAAAGAGGTCTTGAAGAGGGTGAAGTCAAGAAAAGTTGTTGGCCTAGATATAATCCCTATCATGGTACGAAGATGTCTAAGAGAGATAGGTGTGAGATGGCTGACAGGTCTCTTTAATAAGATCTGGCTAATTAAAAAAATACCAAATGAGTAGAGGAAGAGTCCCTAGTTCCTCTCTATAAGAACAACAGCGATATACAAAATTGTTCAAATTACTGTGGGATAAAACTTATGTGCCATACCATGAAATTTTTAGAAAAGGTAATTGATCACAGGTTAAGGCAGATTGTTAATATATCAGAGAACCAGATTGGGTTCATGCTGGGGCGATCCATGACAGAGGTTATTCATTTGCTTCGTCAATTTATAAAGCAATTTCAAGAGAGAAGTAAAAATTTGCATATAATTTTTATTGATTTAAAAAAAGGCTTATGATAAGGTGCCAATAGATATATTATGGTGGACATTGATGAAGAAAGGAGTTCCCATCAAATATATTGACATAATCAATGACATATATGATGAAGTAGTGGCAAATACCAGAACTTGTAGAGACCAAACAAGTAATTTTTTGACCATAATTGAATTACATCAAGGATCTGCATTGAGTCCATTTTTATTGTCATACTGATGGATGAGCTTATTAGCGGTATTCAGGATGAGATACCATGGTGTATGCTATTTGCTGATGATATTGTCTTAGTCGATGAGATAAGTGCTAAGGTAAATGTCAAATTAGAGCTATGGAGGCTAACTCTAAAATCTGGACGTTTTAAATTAAGTGGGGCCGAAATAGAGTATATGGAGTGCAAAGTTAGTAAACAGAGGACCCGAGATTATAGTATTGTGATTCTAGACGGATAAGAGATACTGATGAGCAATCATACTAGGTACTTGGGTTTTATTATCTAAAAAGATGGAGAGATCAATAGTGATGTCAACCATAAGATCCAAGTCGGCTAGTTAAAATGGAGGAGGACAACATGATTTTCATGCGACCATAACATCTTGTTATGAATGAAGGAAAAGTTTTAACAGACTGCTATTAAGCTAACTTTGTTATATGGCACGGAATGTTAGGCCATAAAGGGATATCATGCCCAGAAGATGAGTACAGTAGAGATGCGCATGCTTCGTTAGATGTGTGGTAACACGAAGAAAAATAAGATGAGAAATGAGGATATTCTTACTAAGATAGGAGTCGCCTCTATAGAAGAGAAGATGAGAGAAAATCATCGATGATGATATCATCATTAAAACGTAGACCTACAAATGCGCCAATCCGACGTGTAGAACTTATCAACTTAGGGCAAGTTAAAAGAGTAAAGGGAGACAAGAGAAAATATTGACGGAGGTGATAAGACAAGATATAGAGGCTAAAGGTCTTAATGAAGATATATTACACAATAGGTGTTGGAAAGAGGGAGATTTGTACTGAGGAAGATGACCCAGACCGTCAAGGGATTGTCGAGGAAGTCGGCGACAAGAGACGACGGAAGAAACAGCAGCAGAAAACAAGCAGCAGCAGCAAAACAGGTTCTCCGGTCGACCGGGCCGGTCGACCGGACGTGCACAACGTGCACAGGTCTAGGCGGTCGACCGGACCGGTCGACCGCAGGAACCTGACTGACAAGGCCCAACTCTCTGTTGGAATCGGTCGACCGGACCGGTCGACCGGTAGAAGGGTCGGTCGACCGTCCCGGTCGACCGACAGTCGGGTTTGGGCTGAAATCTGCAGTTCGGAAACCTGTTGTATTTAAGGGCTGCTAGGGTTTTCTAAGTTGAAATCATGTAAGGAAATCTTGTAGAAGAACTTGCGAAATTAGGAGGCTTAGGGTTCTCTTGTATTGAGAGAGGCTAAGATCCATTGTAATCATCTTCCCTAATTAAAAATCTCTCCTTTGATTGCCCCGAGGACGTAGGCAAGTTGGCCGAACCTCGTTAGATCTTGGTTGTTTGCGATTGTTCTTCTTCTAATTGTGATTTCATTGTTTTGGTGATTGAGATCTGGTTGGATCCTCTAAGGGTTGTTGTCTGTCGAGCACAACAAGTGGTATCAGAGCGTTCAGGTTACGCTTGGGATATTCTGAAGATTCGAAGGGCTCCAGATCTGATCAGGTGGAGATCGTGTGTCGATCTCAGGTCAGAGGCATTGGTGTTCAAGGAGATCGTGTGTCGATCTCAGGTGGACGCAGGGAGGGCTTGTTGAATCAGGGGTGGAATAGATCTGGTGAGAAACTCAAGCTAGGGTTTCAAGGTAGAGGTAAAAATCACTTTTTTATCTCAGAAATAGATCTATTTTGCAAGTATTTGATCTTCCGCATAGTTAGAGGGTCAAGGAAAGGATCTCAATGGCAGAGGAATCTAAGTCTGTTAAAACAATGAACAACTCCAGGATTGATGTTGTTAAGTTCAATGGAACTAACAATTTCGGAATGTGGAGGTGTGAGGTTATGGATGCATTGAATGCACAGAACCTCGAGGACACACTCCTATTGGAGAGGAAGAAGAACACTACTACCGAGGAGGAATGGGCAAAGATGAATAGATCGGCATGTGGCTTGATTCGTTCATGCTTGGCACAGGATATAAAGTACCTTGTGCAACATGAGACGTCGGCAAAGAAATTGTGGAAAACCCTAGAAAAGAAGTACCTGACCAAGAGTGTGGAATCACGGCTGCAGCTTAAGAGTAAGCTGTATTTGTTCAGGATGCAGAGGGGGAGCACAGTGAATGAGCACATAAACCGGTATACGAAGCTTCTCACAGATCTGATAAACGTGGATGTCAAGGTAGAAGAGGAAGACAAGGCTGTCATTCTCCTGAACTCGCTCCCACCGGAGGAGTATGAGACATTCACCATGACGTTTATCAATGGTAGACAAACTTTAGTCTATGATGAGGTGTCGTCCGCATTGATGAGCTATGAGACAAGGAAGAATGAGAGACATTCTGGTCAGTCAAGCTCAGTGGCAGAGGCATTGGAGGTGAGAGGCAGAAATTCATCAAGGAAGGGTAGAGAGATGGGTGGAAGATCGAAATCCAGGCCGGGATTCAAAGACCTCAAAAGGAATCAGTGCATTTTCTGTAGAGAAATTGGGCACTGGAAGATAGATTGCCCAAAGTTCAAGGGGAAGAAGAAGGAGTCGAATGCTGAAGCAAATCTATCGAAGGTGACGAAGACTCAGAGGAGTAGTTCACAGACAGATGGAGAAGATTCAGACTCTTCGGGATTCTCTTTTTCAGTCAGTTCTCCCAGTGTTAGTAACTCATGCAAAGATGAGTGGATTATGGATTCAGGTACAACATACCATGCATGTCCAAATAGGAGCTGGTTCACCAGTTTTGAGAAGCTGGAAGGTAGCTCAGTGGTGATGGGTGATGATCACTCATGTAGCGTGGAGGGTGTTGGTACAATCCCAATCAGGATGTTTGATGGGATGGTTTGGGAGTTGACACGTGTGAGGTATGTACCTCAGATGAAGAGAAATTTAATCTCTTTGGGAACTTTGGAAGCATCGGGCATGATGATATCGGTTCGAGATGGCGATCTCAAGATGATCAAGGGCTCGATGGTTGTAATGAAGGGCGTCCGCCGAGGAAATTTATACTACTTGAAGGGTAGTACTATTTCAGATCAGGTGGAGACTTCGAGTACAAAAGATGAGGTTGGCCTGGGGATTCAGCAGGAAAAAGCCGGACAAGAAGAAGAATCTTTGCGAGCTCCTGCAAAGATGAAATCAGAAGAAGGTGCTGCTACCTGCAAGTCAGAAGGTGGACACAGGGTTCTGGACAAGAAGAAGGTGAGTTTTAGCACCAGTTCTCACCACAATGAAGGTCTTCTTGATCGTGTTCACGTGAATGTATGGGGACCTGCTAAGACGGCATCGCTTGGAGGTCACAGGTACTTTGTCTCGGTAATTGATTGTTCATCTAGGCAGGTTTGGATATATCCGATGAGACAAAGGGGTGAAGCCCTAGATGTGTTGAGGAAGTGGAGCGGAAGAATGGAGAGGCAGATAGGTAGGAAGGTAAAGGAGCTTCATATTGGCAATGTTGGGAAAGACATTGACCAATTCCTACAGTTTGGACAGAACACAGGAATTGCTACACACTTCTCAACAGGTACAGATGAGTTGGCTAAGGAGTTGGTCCGTTCCTTGCTGGAGGAGGTTCGGAAACTATTGTCTAATGCAGGATTGGACAGGTCGCTTTGGACTGAGGCGATTGAGTATGCTAGCCATCTCAAGAATCAAACGACTGCGATAGGAGGTAAAGCTCCATTGGAACATTGGTCGGGAAAAGCTCAAGATCACGGTGTGCTGCGGGAATTTGGAAGTCCGGCTTACTTCAGTGCCAAGAATGGAAAGGTGAATCCGCAAGTAAGGAGGTTTGTCTATTTGGGCATCAAGGAGAACAGCTACAGGTTGTGGGATCCCAAGGACAAAAGGATCGTGATGAGCAGGAATGTCACATTTGGAGAGGCTTCAGGGTTGAAGTCCATCGTCTCTCAGCAGGTGGAGAGGACGAAGACCAAGGGAGGATCGCAGCGGGTGGAGGTCGATGCTACTCCATCATCTCCAGGTAGTTCGGCATCAAAGGAGACTTCATCTGAAGTGACACCGGGTGGAGATCATGATAACAAGAGTGATGCTGAACAGGTTGAAGACATTGCTGAAGATGTCAAGTTGAGTGCAGCCAAAGGAACCAAGGTGAGACCACGTTCGTGGTTAAAGAAGGATGAATCTCAAGCTTGTGGACGCGACAAGCTCAAGTTGAAGGCCGTTGCTCTCCATGATGGTCAGGAAGAGGTTCATATGACTCAGTCTAACAGGTTCGCTGCTGCAGGAACAAGTAACATTATTCGAGCTTGATGAAGCTCAGTTTAATGAACTACGGTTGGCTTGATCCTTTTGGGCAAAGGTACGTAGGCAGCCGTAAAGGCGCAGCCATTGGTGATGCAACTCTTATGAAGCTAGGGTTGGGTTCTCGAGAAGTTGTTTGGACCTTCACATAGAGGTGAAGAAGTGTGGTCAATGGAGCTTCACGTAGAGTTGAAGAGACTTCACGGAGAGGTGAAGAGACTTCATGTAGCGGTGAAGTGGTGTGGCCAGTTGAACTTCACATTGAGGTGGAGTGGTGTGATCTCGAAGAACAGTTTTATCTTCCGGAGAGGAGATGTTGAGCTTGCATAAGGAGGGGTGTGCATCCAGTTGAAGCCGATGATGTTTGGTTGGCTCTACGCAGACTTGGTTGGACCGTCAGTGGAAGACAGGTAGACTAGATAGAGCTAGTCAGTGGAGAGTCAGTGTTGGCTCATAAGGAAGTCTTCATGAGGTCATGAAGTTGCGGAGTAGAAGCCACAGTATGGTGGTCGGCAGGTATGGAAATTCTCCTAAGGTGAAGTGCAGGGAAGGCATGTGTGATGTTTTCAGGAATAGATGAGCCAAAGATTCCAAGCCGAGATCGTGTGTCGATTTCGCTGAGATCGTGTGTCGATTTCGACCGGTGCGCGCAAGCCGAGATCGTGTGTCGATTTCGCCGAGATCGTGTGTCGATTTCGCCAGGTGATAGACTGGGGTTCGTTGGATGTCGGCTCAGATTTTGGAATCTTCGCCGAGGTGGAGAATTGTTGGAAAGAGGGAGATTTGTACTGAGGAAGATGACCCAGACCGTCAAGGGATTGTCGAGGAAGTCGGCGACAAGAGACGACGGAAGAAACAGCAGCAGAAAACAAGCAGCAGCAGCAAAACAGGTTCTCCGGTCGACCGGGCCGGTCGACCGGACGTGCACAACGTGCACAGGTCTAGGCGGTCGACCGGACCGGTCGACCGCAGGAGCCTAACTGATAAGGCCCAACTCTCTGTTGGAATCGGTCGACCGGACCGGTCGACCGGTAGAAGGGTCCGTCGACCGTCCCGGTCGACCGACAGTCGGGTTTGGGCTGAAATCTGCAGTTCGGAAACCTGTTGTATTTAAGGGCTGCTAGGGTTTTCTAAGTTGAAATCATGTAAGGAAATCTTGTAGAAGAACCTGCGAAATTAGGAGGCTTAGGGTTCTCTTGTATTGAGAGAGGCTAAGATCCATTGTAATCATCTTCCCTAATTAAAAATCTCTCCTTTGATTGCCCCGAGGACGTAGGCAAGTTGGCCGAACCTCGTTAGATCTTGGTTGTTTGCGATTGTTCTTCTTCTAGTTGTGATTTCATTGTTTTGGTGATTGAGATCTGGTTGGATCCTCTAAGGGTTGTTGTCTGTCGAGCACAACAATAGGAATGAATGGAGAAAGCTGATTCATGTGCCCGATCCGGTGTAATTCTCTTTGGTTCATGTAGCCTACCCAAATACTCGGAATAAGTGGCTTAGTTGTTGTTGTTGTTGATCAACCATAATACCGGACTTGAGGTTGTTGATAATACCAGATACTAGATGGCGGTCTAATTTGATGAGATCTGAACACAGAGTAATTTTGAGAGAGAACATCACAACTCCAATCTCCCTTTCAAATGACCTGCAGACACAAGCAGAGGTCAGCGCTCGGCCTGGCGAAGACACTCCGAGCTCAAGTCACTATTTTTAGCAAAACCTTTGAGAATTTAAAGAGAATTTTAAGAAAATTGGAACATGTTAGATCTCTCTATGGTTTATCCCGTACTAATAATAGGGAAGTAAGACAGTCAATTAGTTATGTCAAATCAGCAAATTGTGCCAGTTGTCCACGTGGTCAACTTGCTGTGAAATGATGATGTCTAATACCTAAATCCAATGCTACGAAACGCAAGAAAATAGATCAATCCTTCACAGCAATTGAACAAGATAATAAATTAAAGCACAAAGAAAACTGTAAAAATCTCAAAAAAATTAGTAATATTTTTTTTACGGAAAGAAGCTGGGCAAGCAATCCTACTCAATGCATTAAAGCAACTCTATAACATCAAATACAAGTCCAGTGCTGTTATCAAAAGATTATCTTTCGAGTTTAACTCTCCAATTAATATAACATAGGAGGAACCTTTCCTGGCAATAGCGGTTCATGAGGATGAGAAGATCTTTTTGTCACTCACCGCACAATATGGACAACTAGGGGGTCAAAAATCGGCCACCAACATGATTAAGGAGCTAAACTAAGAGATATTCAAAACCAGTACGTATAACAATCAACAAAAGATAGCACAAAAAAGAGCAAAGGCGTAAAAGATAAGTTCTCTTTTAGACAGAGTTAACCCTAAGATAGCATAATTAATATTAGGATTTTGCCTTATTTTCAAGAAGAGATGATGGTCCAAAAAGATCCAAACGAATTGGAAAAGATCATGACTTGAAAAAGAAGAAGCAAATCAAGGCTGAGCAGATTAGTCGATTGTACAGTCGACTAATACTCAGTGGACAGACATAGAGAAGAAACAATTTACAGTTAGTTGACTTATAGGTCTTATAAGTCGACTAGTCAAGGACCAGTTGATATTGTGCTGACAAGTGTACAAATCGTTTACAAGTAATAAAGTGATGAAGTAGAGTGTCGAACCCACGAGAATTGTTATCTTATTAAGTACCAAAGGTATACTGACTCAAAACTTTATTTGAAAGAAATATATAAATATAGAATTGAAAATCGACTAAAAAGACACTACAACAAAAGTGGGATTCTACGTCGGTTTAAAATTGACGTGGAAACAAAAAGATAATCAACGTCTATTCCTGTGATGTTGTAAGTGGACGGCAAAGACGTCAGTTTAAAACTGACGTGGAATCCTTTTTTTAAAAAAAGTCATAAAACAGCATCGCCGAGTTTGACATCGTCTTCCTCTATGACACTCCTTTGTCTTCCTCTATGATGCCATCGCCGACCGCTGCGGGGAGCTCGACACTTGAAGTATCCTGTGTTGCCTTTCTACAAACACATGATCTGCATCATTATCTAGCTTCCTTCTCTCCATCTCCCATAACCACCTCCATCATCACCGCCCTACAACCTTCTCCACCAGCCAAATCTCACCAACAACCAACCCTATTCTTATGACACCAGCCTACAACCATCACTTCCAGTCAACCTCCGCTTACCACCAGGGTCGGCCCTGACCCAGGGAGAACAGGGCAATGGCCCAGGGCCCAGCTCGTTGGGGGGGGGGGGGGGGGGGGGGGGGGGGCGGGGGTGGGCGGGCGGGGGAACAAAAATTTTGTTTAAGCCCATATAAAGGCATTTAAAACAAAAATTTTGTTTAAGCCCATATAAAGGCATTTAAAACAAAAATTTTGTTTAAGCCCATATAAAGGCATTTAAAACAAAAGCAAGTCTAGTTTCAAAACTCATCTCACCAGCACTTTTAAACCCGATCCGTAGTTTTACCTCTCGCTGACAGAGAGAGAGGCTCATCTCCAAACCCCAGAAAAAAAAAATCTAAAACCCCAGAAATCAAAAGAATCGAAGCTTGAATCAAATTCATCCATTTTTTCCTCCTTCAATTGGCAAGTTCAAAAATCCTAGGGGATCGGAAACCTAGAGACTTTTCATCCTTGAAGAGGAGGTGGATCAACAGAGGGGGTTCAAGATGAGGATTATGATAAAAGGCGACATTTGGAAGAACAATGAGGATGAGGTCCTCAAGGCGGCGGTTATGAAGTATGGGAGGAATCAGGCGGATCGGATCTCTTCACTTCTCATTCGCAAGTTGGCAAAGCAGTGCAAGGCGAGATGGTACGAGTGGTTGGAACCCTCCATTAAAAAGGTATGATTTATCTCCTTTGCATTGTTTTTGTTGCGAAGCATCATAATGGTTTTTTCATTTTTTTTGGGGGAAATTTTTTATCTTCAAAATGATACCCTAGCGAGGTGTATAATATATAGTGTTTATGATTAACTTACATGCTTGAAAATGTGGCACTTTTTGGATACTTTTTTGCTTAATCATTGGCCAAAATCTCCTTTCATATGAAATAATTAATTCATTAAGTGGTGATAGTCCTGATTAAATTTAAGTAATTGCTCCTAAACTGAATAATCCACTGCTTCTAGTAACAAGCATGTGATGTTGGGTATTATATGGAGTACTTTGGTCAAATGTTTTTTCACAATCTTTGTTTAGCTTAAGTACACTTTTGATGGGATTATTCCTTTTTTCTTCTCTTTGGGAATGTTAAAGTGATTACTAGGGGTGCGGGTGCTGTAACACCCCACTTTTTAAAACCCCAAATTAATATTCAAATTCGTGAATTAAAGAGATTATATAGATTATTATGGGTGATTATTGAATTAAGTAACATAAATAAATAATTAATATTAATTATATATTGGAGTAAAAAAATGAATGAAAGTGAAATAATGTTGGATAATTATGAATACAATGATATGGATATTGTGTATGTATACACGAATGTGGGGTGTATGTACATATGTATAATGGTATTTCATGGGAAGATACAAATCAAATAATAATAAATCAAATAAGTGAAAAATGAAGTTTTATTTGTTTCTATTATAATGAATGGTGGAGATGAGAACTTGGAATTTGAAGAGTGAAGTGGTAGGTGGAGATTTTATTAGAATTGAAAATGGTGAGGTGGCATGAATTTAGACAGTTTGAGGATTAGAGAGAGAGGCCAAGTGGCACCTTAGAGTTTTTATATCTTTATATAAATGGTTATACATGGGAAAATGAGTAAAACAATTTCATTTTTTCTTTTCACACAACTCTCTCTCACCCCTCCCCCATTTTTCCTCCATCACTCAGATGCAGATCTGAGAAATTGAAACCGCCAAAAATCCACCATAAAATACTCTATAATCCACCAATAATTCAAGTCAATTCCTTCTTCATCTCCATCTCCTTTTCTCCCCTCCTCTTTATCTTTCAATCTCTTTTCCCTCTCCCCCCTCTTTTGGCTCTGGAGGTGGCCAGTAGAACCGGTGGCGCCAGAAGCACTGGTGGCAAGCTAGCAGGAGAGGTGGTGGTGTCCGACCCAAGTAGAAGAGAAGGGAAGAGGAAGGAAGAGGGGAGTGCGACAGCAACCAAGGCTGCTGCTGCCGCTGGCCTGGATCTCGCCCAAGCGCGCGAGTGGGCAGCGAGGCAGCGCAACAGTAACATGCAAGGCCACGCTAGGCGTGTGCGAGTGGCATCATGGACCCAATCGTACGGAGGAGGTGAGGGAGGCTTTGTCTTGGCCCAAATTTACTTCAATTTCAAATTCTGAAATTATTTCTTGAGCATGATCATAATTTGTTTCATGAAGCAACTTGAGAGTTTTATTTGCCATCTATACTCACTATTATGATTTTGGACTCATCAGATGACTCATAGCAATCATTTTGTTGATTGAGATAATCATAATCATTGTTGCATTTTACCTGGACATGATATAAAGAGTAGTTTCCTGACATTTACATGTAGTGTATTTAGAGCTCAAATAAATCTTGAAACTGTAAGGGTAACAAAATTTATCTCTTACCTATCTCTTAATTCACAAGCTTGATGTAGAGATCACTCCCTAAATCCTTTTTCTTTGAGATTCTGAACTCTTTGCGAGGGAGATTTCTGGATCTATTTTCCTAAATTTTCTTAGAAAAAAACATTATGAATCAATTAAATTGTTGTAGTTATAGTTTTAATCTCGTCTTTTTGGTTGTTTTAGATGATTTTTGGGAGGTCATTATAGTTGGGTTGTTAGACAATGAAGAAGAGCTTGTTTGTGAAGTTAATTTAGTCAAAAACCATTATATAATTGATTTTCATTATGGCTGCAAACATGAGTATTGGAGTTGAGATAATTAGGGTGGTTCGCTAGTTAATTATTGAGAAGGTAAGAGAGAGAGAGAGAGCAATTGTTGAATTGCCAGTCTTGGTATCTACGGTTCATAATTCTTGTGTGTATGCGCGCGCGCGTGTCATATATCAATTATCATCAAAACAAACTTGGATCAAATTAATAGATCATAAGTCAACAAGACCTGTTTGTGTAGGTTAGTGAACCAATGTGGAGCCACAATTGCTAAATGAGGAAATCGTTTGAAAATGGATGAGGTAAATTATACAATTTAATGACAAGTATATAAATATGAATATATACAAATTGAACTGATTAGGAAGGGGCAAAACTTGTGGAAGTATGGTTGCGATATGAATAATTGATTCATTCCTTATAAATTGTTTACCAATTTCTTTATTGGTCTCCGTTTGGTACATGCAATCCTTTTTGTACGAATTGCCTCGTGTCCTAATACATATCAATAGTAAATTAGCGTATGCGATAAAGGAAACAAATATGAGATCAAAATTGAACAATATATGTATCTTATGCCATGTTTATGTGGACTTAGTGTGTGATCAATGTTTCCTGTTACACTTTAGTCATTGTGAATCATATCTTTAGTCGTTTGTTCTCGATAGATTGAATTGGTTAATAGGAATCATTTACCTTACCTCGAACTAATTGAGTTTTTGTTCATTTTCAAGAATTTGAGAATGTCGACCTTTCTTCTTTTGGGAAAGTCATAAGTATTTCTATTTCGTCATATGAGCTAATTCATTAATACAATAATTAACGGAAACTTTGGTCCAATTTTTCTAAGGACAAGGCATGGGTAGTAACTGTGTGAAGAGTACTTATATTGGTAGTTCCCGCTAGAGTGTTGGTCCTTGTCACCTTACCTGGAGCTAAATTTCAAAATATAATCTCAGTGTTCCATAACATTTTTGTTTGCCGATGTGAACTAAATCTTTACTTCATGTTGAGTGATGTTGATAATATCCTAATGTAAAAGAATTGGTGTCTAATCCTTCTAAGTGGTTGACCTTTATCAGTCATGTTGTGTTTAGTTCCCTTTTTGACTGAACAGACTTGGCACAATAATTGGCTACTTTTGTGGTATATTCTGAAACAATTGGGGACTTGACCTGTTATCTCAGAAGTTAATACTCATCAAATCTCGTTATCTTATACTTGAAATAGAATAGGTAAACTTTAGTATAGAGTTCTGAGTTTCAAATCTGGACAATAAGGCTGACTAACAAATAATCATGGTGATGTTCCTAGCGATTGTTATCACAGACGAAGGTTTCAGGGTTAACTAAAAAGATAGAACTTAACTTCACATTAGCCCAGATAGTGGATGGAATAAAACGGTAGGATGTAGAAATTGAAGAGACTTCTTCATACAAACTATGAAGACCACTAAAGGAGTGTTGCATGTCTCAAGACGAGTTGAATTACAAGTGTTATAGGCATTCCTCCTATTCCATGAGAAGTTATGGTTACTAACTTTGACATATGTGTTTCTCTAGTTTGGGTTCACTTTCACTAGTGATCAAAGAATTATATGCATTTTTCAAATTATAGTCTATCTATAATAGCGATTTAATAGATTAAATCTTTTGTTTCTACATGCAGGTTAACCTTTTCGAATCCATCCAATAGCATTAAATTCTTGGATTCATCATTCTCCTCTATTTTACTCATCCACTTAATTAGGAATAGATGTAAATTTTAATTTATATTAATATCGAACCAATATTTAATTCATATTCACCATGAAAGGGACAGTAAGGCGGGCTTAGAATTGAACACATCTTTTGTATTAAGTGTTGCATTTAATATAGAATTTTGGAATATAGTGTACAAGGGCATTGACATGTACATTACTGAATAGAAATCATTATGATTGATATGAATATGATGGGTGTTTATCACTTGATTTATGTATATAATACACATGAGTGACATATTTTGATTAAGCAATTTGTGTGAATATTTCTGTAAGAATACAATCTAATGGGTAAATACTAATTGAGAGTATGATTGCTTTTATATATGAAATGATGTGCATGATATATGAATCTTATAGAATTGAATGTGCTGATATTGTGCGTATTATATTTATATATTGTGTTATGGAGGAAGGGACCCATATTGCACGGGCAGAGTGCGAAGACGATGCCATATACATATATCTAGAGGAAGGGACCCGTATTGCATGGGCGGAGTGCGAAGACGGTGCTATATACATATATCCAGAGGAAGGAACCCGTATTGCACAGGCGGAGTGCGAAGACGGTGCTATATACATATATCTGGAGGAAGGGACTGGTATGGCACCGGAGGAGGGGGAAGACGGGGTATATATCATACATTGGGAGGAAGGGACCTGCATTGCACGGGCGAAGTGCGAAGATGGTGCTATGATATACATATTTTTGCATCTTGACAAATGATCGAGAATGAATGGTTATGTGTGATATATGTGTGTGTGTGACACTAGGGGTATGTTGGACGTGCTATCGTATATGATAATGAAAATATCAGAATACAGATTTTGCTGACTGAAATGAAATACTACATATTGTGTGAAAATGTACATGTTAATCTATGCATTACTTGAAGTATGATGTGATATTGTATTATAGGAAGTATGACAAGATTATATGTTATACAAGTATGGCTTGTGATGTATGTGTTATCTGAATACATAAACTAGGTTTATGGCATAACTATAGTTGTTGGTGTATTATAGCGTGGAATATAAGACACGTGAGTAACACACACTATGTACATATAAGACGAGTTTTAATAACTAAGCAAAATTTATTTTTATGTAACTCAAAAATCTTATCACAAGGAAAGATGAAAATCTAAAAAAGGAATTGGAAAGTACGATCATAAGAGTCTGACCGTCCCCAGAAATGTTAGAGACCGGGGACTTGATTATTAGACCATGGGATGCCTCTGATTCTTTATCTTCTTACTGTTTCAGATTTCTCTTATTACTTGAATATTCATACTTCTCATTGATATATTATCATTTCCTGATTTATTCCTACTCTACTCACTGAGCTGTCGAGCTCACTCCCCCATAGACTAGTATATTGCAGGTTGCTTAGAGGCAGGGGTCAGGGTTATGCTGCGTGGGGTTCTTTTTGAATCAATCCAATTTTTGTACTTCTGGAACAATTGTGCTTGTTGATGATCCATGTGGGTCATGGGATAGATGGTTAATCTTGTGTATATATATATGTAGAGAACCATTGTAGTAGTTTCATTTCAAGTTGACATTTGAAATATCTTTTATTGGGTTGTGATATCAAGAAGTGTATTATCAATATGATGATCATGACAAGTTGAAATTTATCATTTCTGAATTTTCAGGGATGCCGAGGGGGTACTCTAGAGTTTATGTTATTATATTCTCCCTAAGTAGGCAATATCAAGCCAAAATATATTCATGATTGTCTAGATGATTTTGAGTTCAGTTATATGATTGGGTTGAGAATAAGTAGGCTGATGTTAGCTGAAATTATCATATTTGTATTGGATATCATATCCGACCAGTAATTACAAGGGAGGCGATGCAGAAATTTTTAAGAGATGACAAATGATTTTAATAATCGGTCGGTTTAAATGGATGTTATGTAAATTGAGGATTTTAGAATACTGGGACCGTTACAGGTGCACAGTGGGCTGGGCGGCCTGTTGGCCCAAAGGCCTTTCACCCTAGTTTTCATGATGATTAACTCATGTAGTTATGTGTACTAATAATTTTGTGTTATTTAGTTTCAGATCATTAATCAAGTTATTAGTTGGTGAAAGCTTCCACACATCTTTTACAAGTTGATTCAAGAGCCCGAGCGTCAAAGATCATATATAGCACTTGCTCGGTGGATCAAAGAGTTTTGGATCGAGTCGGCTTGGAGATTGCGCTCTACAAGAAAACTTCGGTACCATAGTTTAGTTTTGCGTTTAGATCCAAATTGTAAAGATTAGAATAGTATGATAATGCTCAAGTTCACAACACACACGTTTCATGTTTTGAATATTGGTTTTCGGTTTTTCGGTTTTAGGTTTAACCGATCTTGGTTTTCATGAATAGATAGATCAAAACAAGTTTACATGGTTTAATGTATATATGATTTGTTCTATATACATGCATGTTTTAATTTCCTAGACAAACTTAGTTTTGACTCACTTATTCATGTGTTTTATGTTTTGGTATTTTTGACAAAACATATTTTGGAATTATTGACAAAAACATGGATATATATATATTTCATGTATATAGGATTATATCTATATACATCATGCCTAAATGTTGTTTAAATATCATGTTTTTGTATTTGGAAGAGTTTTGGACAAAACGTATTTTCTATTCAAAATTCAAGTTTTAGAAAATACAGTTTTTGGTTTTTGACAAAAATGATTAGACACAAAAATAGTTCATATTGATTGATATTTGAGCTAAACTTTTTACCACATGTTTATATATCAATGCAAAATGATAAAACTATTTTTGGTGATTTTTAGATATGATATAAGAATTTTTAAATATGTTTCTAACCCAGTTTTCTGTTCCGGGCTTCACCAGTCGACTAAGTCAACTGACCAAGTCGACTAGGATGAAGTCGGTCGACCGGGCCGGTCGACCGACGTGCACAGATCTGTGCACGTTTGGAGACACTGGGACGGTCGACCGGACCGGTTGACCGGGATGAGAGCAGAGCTCTCTGTTTGTTTGGGTCGACCGGGGCGGTCGACCGGTAGCTGCCAACGGGCAAAAATTGACCGTTGGGCGGTCGACCGGACCGGTCGACCGGCAGGGTTATTTTGGCAAAATCTGCTGCCAACGGCTAGTTTCCAGATTTGCCTATAAATACCCCTTTGGCAAGAGTTTTTCAAAAAGATTTTTTGTGCGAATTTTTCCTTACTCTCTGGTGTTTTCACAGCAATCAAAAGAAGTTTTTGGATTCAAATTGAACAATCTATTTGATGTTTTTTCTAGGGTTTGGAAATTTAAAGAAAAGGGTTTTTGGGAAAAAGATTTTGATTGAACTTCTATATCTTGGTTTCAGTTTTTCCCAAGGATTTTCTTTGTGATTTTTGATTTCCATCCCATTGGTTTTCTCCACACTTGAGCTAAAATCTACTATCTCTTCTATAGGATATTTGTGTGAGAGAAAGAAATTGTTTGTGGTTGTTGTTTAGACCACCAAGTTAAAAACTCAATCTTTGTTTGGCTTTGTGCCTTGGGTTGTATCCCTCAAGTTGTGAGGTGATCCTTGTGTTTGCTTTGTGCTAATCCCTCGGGTTGTGAGGTGATTGTTTGTTGGATTGGAGCTTGCCTCAAGGAGGAGGTTGTTGTTGTAAAAAGAGGAGTTGGGTACTCCTTGTGAGAGTCCTAGGTGGACTAGCTAGTGGATTGGAAATCCTTCGTGTGTCGAAGGCGGGGATGTAGAGCTGGGTGCTCGAACCTCGTAACATATCTTGTTGTTTGCGCTTGATCCATTGACTCTCTCATCTCTCTCTTTACTTTGTGCCTTGCAAATATTCATATTGTGCATTCATAATTGCTTGGCTTGGTTGTGTGTGCATCATTTGTTGATTGCACTTGAGTGTATTGCATTTAGTTTTCAAATTTCGCATTGAGTTGACTAGATTAGCATAATCACCTATTCACCCCCCTCTAGGTGATCTTTCAATTGGTATCAGAGCTAGCGCTCCTGATATTTAGGTTTAACCACCTAGGAGTGAGATTTTGGTTTGCTAATCTTCATTTGCATTGTTCATTTGCACTCATTTAGTTTGCTCTCATGGATAGCCCTCCTATGTTTGACCATATTAGACTTGATGTTTGGAAGGCCAATATGAGTAGCCATTTGAAAAGACTAGGACATCTAGTTTATCAAGCCTCCACTATGGAATCATTCCCCAATAGTAGCAAGCATAAGAAGGCAAATGCATTAGCACTTAGAGCACTTAGAGCATCTCTTAGTGAACATCTTTTACCCGTGTTTGATCATTATGACTCGGCTTTTGTAGTTTGGAGCTTATTGACGTCTCCCGAGCTTCCGAGGATTATCAACAAGATGAGGAGATCTAAGAGAGAAAAGTCCGAAGAGCATTGCTTCATGGTCCAAAGGAAAAACTCCCTTGAGGTACAATCGGACACTCAATTAGATGATAGCTCTAGTTCCTATTGTCATGGTTGTTTTGAAGTTCAAACATTGAATTTAGAACTTGCTCAAAAGCTTGAAAATTTATTGGAAAAACACAATCTTTTGAAAGAGGACAACCTTATTTTGAAAAATGAATTAAAGGATTTGTGTTCTAATTTTGAATTAGTTTTGCAAGAAAAGGAGGAGATCACTAGTGAACGTGACTCACTAAGATCTCAACTAGACCTTGCCCTTAATGAGATTGATATTTTGAAAAACAAAAATGATTGTAATGATGTTGTGAAAAACAATGAGGTTTTATCTTCTAAATTGGATTTTGTTTTAAAAGATAACCTTGTTTTGAAAAATAAAATTGATTCAATTACAAAAGAATTGGATCTTGTTTTGAAGAAAAATGAATCTTTGAAAATTGATATTGATTCTCATGTGTGCCATGCTAGTATAACTTCTTCTTCTTATAGCAACCTATTGCATGCTCCACTTTATCTTCCTCTATTGAAAATGATATAAATGTTTTGAAGAAAAGTGTTGAATGTTTGGGCTCCACTTTGAGCCAATGCACATTGAATCATTCACGTTTGGAAACCTTGGTTCGCAAGAAACAAGGTCCATCTTTGCATGCACATCCTACACGGCATACACATGCTTTTCACGGACACAACCATAACATGTATGCTCATGTGTACACATGTACACATTGTGGTCAAAAAGGCCACCTTGCTAGATTTTATTATGATCGTGTTTATCATGAAAATTTAGCAACTAATCTTGTTTGGGTTAGAAAAGATACTAACCCCCGTGGACCCAAAAGAAAATGGGTACCAAAGACCACCTCTATGCTTTTTGATGTAGGTGGGAGCTCTCGCATCACGTGAGAGTATTGGTGCCTTGAGGTGGATGCATTCTAAGCTTAAAAGAGAACCATTTGGATGCTTCACTCTCAAGGAGATTTGGTGGGAGGACCACCGTGGTTTGGAGAACTAGAGATACACCTTCATTGGTTTTGGTATCATTCTCTAACTCCTTTTTTATTTGCATGCTTTTCATGTTCATCTATTTATAGCATGCCATGTTTTATTGTTCATTATGCTTATGTCATGTTGATTAGATTAGTGTTATACATGTTTAGTTACTTGAGCACTCATGTTTCATATGGATCTATATTTAGTGTTCTCACCTTGTTTAAACGAACATGTATGCCCTAGATCTAATGCACATGCATATGCATTATGACCATGTGGTTGTTTATAATTTTTGCTTTGTTGAATCATGTTTTATTGTTTCATGATTAGTATGATTTTTGCCATGTTTATTAGACTTATGCTTTACATGATTAGTTGTTGAGACACCCATGTTTAGTATGGACCCATATTTTGTGTTCTCCTTATGGTTTAGCTATCATGTTAATCATAGATCTAATGCACATGTCTTTGTCATATGATTTTTTATTTTAATAATTCATGTTTTGATTATTATGTTTATCATGTTGATTTATATTCCGTTTTATGCTTAATGATTTGATTACTTGTTTAGATGTTAGTTTTCATTAAGACTAGAATTTATACTTGCACATGTAGTGGGACACAAATAAATCTTTATATATGTTTGTGCTTGGATGCTTATTTGTACCCATTAAATGTGCTAGTATAACCTAGTTTTGATGATTCATGCATTTTAAACTTGTATTCCTATTTTTGAATTTGTTTTATGTGTATGAGTTTTCATTTCATGTATATGTTTATTTTGCCAAACCTTAAGATATACATGTATACCCTTTGAGTCATTTGCCTTTCATGCAAATCTATATATATGGACTCAATTGTGTTTAGGGATATGTATGTATACTTATTGTGTTGACAATTCATACATATACCTTGAAATGAAATTAGTTTTGGTGAAAATTTAGTTTTTCTTGATTTCGTGTTTATTTGTTTAACTTCATGTATATGTCTATCTTATCCAAACTATTGATTATACATGTACATCCTTGAGCCACGTGCCTTCATGCATATACTTTTGTGGACTCATTATGTTTAGTATATGTATGTATACTTTAGTTTGTATATGACATACATATGCCTTGAAGTTTAAATCGTTTTGATGATTTTCATTTTTTTGGGTAATTTCTATTGGAAATGAAAATCTAGTTTTTCATGTCTTCATGTTTTCAAGGAATTTCATATGAGCCTAATTGAATATTTTCATGTTAATATGTGTCACATTTTACTTGTACACTCACTTTATTAGTTTACTCATGATTTGTTTTCATGAGAATTTGATATGAGCTTTATGGACTTTGAGTGTTTAGTGATCATGTGATTTACATGTGTTTCATGAAAAACAATATTGTTTTATTCCTTGCTTGAAGGATTTCGTACTAGTTTTAAAAGTTTTTCCTATAACTAGTTCGTATTATTCACTATGGTAGAGATTTTCAAACAAAGCTTGTTTTCAAACCTATTTTTGAAAACCCCTACCTTCTATGGGAGGATGGATGGGAGATCATGTTCATGCATGCTTTAAAATGAAAATCATTTAAATCTTGAACCATGATTGGGAGGTAGTAACATGAGATATACATTTGATCTTATTGTTATTTCAATTGGTATCATTGAATTCTTTCAATTGGTATCAATCTTGACATTTCTTGTATACTCATATATATTTTGTATGTATGTATGCTTTCAATTCCAAGAATATCAATTTCTATTGATATCTATTTTTCATACATATATATGTTTTATTTGTGCTTATTATATCCCTATATCTTTAAGCACAAAATCCTGTTTATGCTAGTGCTTGAGTTTTAACTTTGTTTCAATTGATTACTTTTAAATTGGTATCAAGCCTATGCATCATTTTAGTTGGTATTTCATAAAGGGGGAGAAAATTTGATTTTGTCTTTCAATTGGTGATTTCTCAATTGGTATTTGATTCCCACTCCCTTACTTTATGATTGAAAATTTCAAATTAGTATCATATGTTCAAAATGAAAAATATTTACAATTGGTATCAAAATATTTATGTTTTAGACATTCAAAATTCATTATGTTTAATTTCAAATTGGTATCAAGATTTTTCATGTGTTTTTGCTTAAAATTGGTATCAATATTTTTGTTTGTTTCCTTTCAATTGGTATCAAGATGTTATTCTTTGATATATTTTCAATTGGTACCTTAATTAATTGTCACCTCTGATTAACTTTGTTTTTGTTTTAGACAAAAAGGGAAAATATTTTTTTTATTCATTGTTTCAAACAAAAGGGGGAGAAAAATTTGTTGATTTGGTTTTGCTTTTACCCCTTATTGAAGATTGATTCTTTGTATTAAAAAGAGAGAAGATTTTGTTTTGTTTTGGTTTTTACCCCTTTGTTGATGATTGACAAAAAGGGGGAGAAGAATTTGGGTTTATATATGCATGTTTTTGTTTTGTATATATTTAGTTTAATTTTAATTGGTATCTAAAGCATGTTTTGTAATTGGATGTTTTGTAATTGGTATCTAGAGTGTAATTGGTATCTAGAGCATGTTTTGTTTTAAACATTTCATTGGAATTGGTGTTTTGTTTTAAACATTTCATTGGAATTGGTATCTAGAGCATGTTTTGTTTTAAACATTTCATTGGTATCTAGAACCTTTATTGTTTATGGATTTATATGCATTCATGTTTAAGAGCCCTTATTGCATATTATTTATTGTTTATTTATTTATGCATGAGTTAAGGGGGAGCTTCTTTGAAGCTTAACTTTAATCCATGCATATATAACTCCATGAGTTTTGTCATCATCAAAAAGGGGGAGATTGTTGGCCCAAAGGCCTTTCACCCTAGTTTTGATGATGATTAACTCATGTAGTTATGTATACTAATAATCTTGTGTTATTTAGTTTCAGATCATTAATCAAGTTATTAGTTGGTGAAAGCTTCCACACATCTTTCACAAGTTGATTTAAGAGCCCGAGCGTCAAAGATCATATATAGCACTTGCTCGGTGGATCAAAGAGTTTTGGATCGAGTCGGCTTGGAGATTGCGCTCTATAAGAAGACTTTGGTACCATAGTTTAGTTTTGTGTTTAGATCCAAATTGTAAAGATTAGAATAGTATGATAATGCTCAAGTTCACAACACACACGTTTCATGTTTTGAATATTGGTTTTCAGTTTTTCGGTTTTAGGTTTAACCGATCTTGGTTTTCATGAATAGATAGATCAAAACAAGTTTACATGGTTTAATGTATATATGATTTGTTCTATATACATGCATGTTTTAATTTCCTAGACAAACTTAGTTTTGACTCACTTATTCATGTGTTTTATGTTTTGGTATTTTTGACAAAACATATTTTGGAATTATTGACAAAAACATGGATATATATATATTTCATGTATATAGGATTATATCTATATACATCATGCCTAAATGTTGTTTAAATATCATGTTTTTGTATTTGGAAGAGTTTTGGACAAAACATATTTTCTATTCAAAATCCAAGTTTTAGAAAATACAGTTTTTGGTTTTTGACAAAAATGATTAGACACAAAAATAGTTCATATTGATTGATATTTGAGCTAAACTTTTTACCACATGTTTATATATCAATGCAAAATGATAAAACTATTTTTGGTGATTTTTAGATATGATATAAGAATTTTTAAATATGTTTCTAACCCAGTTTTCTGTTCCGGGCTTCACCAGTCGACTAAGTCAACTGATCAAGTCGACTAGGATGAAGTCGGTCGACCGGGCCGGTCGACCGACGTGCACAGATCTGTGCACGTTTGGAGACACTGGGACGGTCGACCGGACCGGTCGACCGGGATGAGAGCAGAGCTCTCTGTTTGTTTGGGTCGACCGGGGCGGTCGACCGGTAGCTGCCAACGGGCAAAAATTGACCGTTGGGCGGTCGACCGGACCGGTCGACCGGCAGGGTTATTTTGGCAAAATCTGCTGCCAACGGCTAGTTTCCAGATTTGCCTATAAATACCCCTTTGGCAAGAGTTTTTCAAAAAGATTTTTTGTGCGAATTTTTCCTTACTCTCTGGTGTTTTCACAGCAATCAAAAGAAGTTTTTGGATTCAAATTGAACAATCTATTTGGTGTTTTTGCTAGGGTTTGGAAATTCAAAGAAAAGGGTTTTTAGGAAAAAGATTTTGATTGAACTTCTATATCTTGGTTTCAGTTTTTCCCAAGGATTTTCTTTGTGATTTTTGATTTCCATCCCATTGGTTTTCTCCACACTTGAGCTAAAATCTACTATCTCTTCTATAGGATATTTGTGTGAGAGAAAGAAATTGTTTGTGGTTGTTGTTTAGACCACCAAGTTAAAAACCCAATCTTTATTTGGCTTTGTGCCTTGGGTTGTATCCCTCAAGTTGTGAGGTGATCCTTGTGTTTGCTTTGTGCTAATCCCTCGGGTTGTGACGTGATTGTTTGTTGGATTGGAGCTTGCCTCAAGGAGGAGGTTGTTGTTGTAAAGAGAGGAGTTGGGTACTCCTTGTGAGAGTCCTAGGTGGACTAGCTAGTGGATTGGAAATCCTTCGTGTGTCGAAGGCGGGGATGTAGAGCTGAGTGCTCGAACCTCGTAACATATCTTGTTGTTTGCGCTTGATCCATTGACTCTCTCTATCTCTCTCTTTACTTTGTGCCTTGCAAATATTCATATTGTGCATTCATAATTGCTTGGCTTGGTTGTGTGTGCATCATTTGTTGATTGCACTTGAGTGTATTGCATTTAGTTTTCAAATTCCGCATTGAGTTGACTAGATTAGCATAATCACCTATTCACCCCCTCTCTAGGTGATCTTTCACGGCCCACTGTATACAGACACATTTAAAAAAAAAAAACAGTTCTGGGCCGGCCTGACTGGCCTAGCCCGGCCCCGCTGAGCCAAGACCGGCCTGGCCTGGACCAGGCCACCTTTGGGCCCTGTTTAAATAAAAAAAAAAAAGTGAAAAGGAAATTCTAGACCAGGCCTGGGCCTGGCCTGGTCCAGCTTGAGCTTGGGCCTGGGCTTGGGCTATTAGAGTTATAATAAAAAAGAAAAAAGAAAGAAAGAAAGAAAGAGATAAAGAAGAAAGAAAGGTGAATTGGAATATTAAAATAATTTATTAAAAATATCAAAAAATTTGAGAAAAATATAAACAATAATTTATAATACTTCTACTTTCTATGATAAAAATTTTAGACCAATAGCAATTTAAATTAATTCAAATCACCCACTTTAAAACCATTTCTCCTTAATGGTAAATGTAGGCCCGTTAAGTATTTTAATGATTTAAAGCCTATTAAAAATCTAAACAAAAAAATTAGAAATTGGTTTAAATTAAACCTACTAAATTCACTGAACCTAAAGAATCATATTTCTAACTCTAAACTAATTAATCAAGATTTAAACTCCTTAAAATATCCTTTTAAAAAAAACTAACAATTTCTATTGAAATAATTTTTGTAGATTTATCGGGATTCTAGGATTTGCAGTGCTTTGGATTGAGATCTACCTCAGGTGAGTGCTTTTTCCTCCTTCAGCTAACAAGAATTCTGTGATGAAGGATTTTTATCTAGTTATCTAATTATGTTGGTTAAGCTAATGTACTAGTATTTAGAAATTTTATAATTTCATAAATTACCTACATGCATTATTCGTAGCATATTTATGTATTCCGATATGCAATTAAGTACATTCGTTATTGATAATGAACCTTCAAGATCACTGCATAACACCGATTAGGACTTTACCATTAAGACTCACCTGAATGACACTTGTGACCATCATGTTCATGTTATCTAACTACTGAGAAAAATATTGTTAGACGGTAACAATCTCATCCTGTTTATCATGTTCACCGATATATATATATATATATATATATATATATATATATATCCTGTTATACATGTATCACGATTTTACTTCTATGTTGTTACTGTTATCATTACCGAATTATCCCAATAAATTTAGGTAACATATATATTAATAATCTTAACAACTAAATTAGACAACTTACACTAGGATTGGAAAAATTGATGGAGGAGACAGCGTCTGTATTTTAGGTGGACCTAAGATTTAGGTTACGCAGCCAAAAGAGGGTTCCACTGCAGGGTTCCCGTAGGGTGATTGACACCTCGTCCTGTTCCTGTTATACATATTATACATGTACCTGTTCCTGACTACCTTGCGGTAGGTCCTGGTTCAACGCCAGGAATCTGGGCCGTGATCCTGGGTATATACAAGACCCACCTAAAACACAGACAATGTCTCCAACCGCTCAGTTTCAATAACTAAGGACCTCGATTGGCACGTGTAATAGGCGTAGTGTGGGATGCATCTATTACATGTTGCAATTACTGTTCGTTGACATAATTAATAATGAAAACTGAATTCTTACATTGACATTATAAACTGAACTTGACATCTGCCTGTATGTTATGATAGACATTGATTATACTCATGATCTGAGGTACCCTTGATTATATTACTGACTGGCTTAGTTACTACTCATTTATTGTTGGCATGCTATTCCAATCTTATCATGTATATTTTCTTTCCATATGCTTATACGTTACAAGCATGTGCACTTTTTCTTTTTATTTTACCACTTATTAGGTCACTTATTGATGACCCTGAGTTTGCTATGCTCAGATCTAGATTTAAGGACAGTGCAAAACCAGGAGTACTTTGAACACGTTGCAGATCTCTAATAGACCATCCGCAGTTCAGTTCGTGAGGAATTTTAGTATTTTTGCTTTTATTCTTGTTATGTCTATAATAAGTAAGCTTTCAAGACATTATTTTATTTACTTTTGAATGCTGGAATAAGTTATGAACTTTATGTTCTGATTCTGTAAAAGAGAAGATCACAGAAAATCGTCCATGATGATATCGTCATTAAAACGTACACCTACAAATGCGCCAATCCCACGTGTAGAACTTATCAACTTAGGAAATTTAAGAAAATTGGAACATGTTAGATCTCTCTATGGTTTATCCCGTACTAATAATAGGGAAGTAAGACAGTCAATTAGTTATGTCAAATCAGCAAATTGTGCCAGTTGTCCACGTGGTCAACTTGTTGTGAAATGATGATGTCTAATACCTAAATCCAATGCTACGAAACGCAAGAAAATAGATCAATCCTTCACAGCAATTGAACAAGATAATAAATTAAAGCACAAAGAAAACAGTAAAAAGCTCGAAAAAAATAGTAATATTTTTTTTTACAGAAAGAAGCTGGGCAAGCAATCCTACTCAATGCATTAAAGCAAGTCTATAACATCAAATACAAGTCCAATGCTGTTATCAAAAGATTATCTTTCGAGTTTAACTCTCCAATTAATATAACATAGGAGGAACCTTTCCTGGCAATAGCGGTTCATGAGGATGAGAAGATCTTTTTGTCACTCACCGCACAATATGGACAACTTGGGGGTCAAAAATCGGCCACCAACATGATTAAGGAGCTAAACTAAGAGATATTCAAAACCAGTACGTAAAACAATCAACAAAAGATAGCACAAAAAAGAGCAAACGCGTAAAAGATAAGTTCTCTTTTAAACAGAGTTAACCCCAAAGATAGCATAAGTAATATTAGGATTTTGTCTTATTTTCAAGAAGAGATGATGGTCCAAAAAGATCCAAACGAATTGGAAAAGATCATGACTTGAAAAAGAAGAAGCAAATCAAGATTGAGCAGATTAGTCGATTGTACAGTCGACTAATACTCAGTGGACAGACATAGAGAAGAAACAATTTACAGTTAGTTGACTTATAGGTCTTATAAGTCAACTAGTCAAGGACCAGTTGATATTATGAATGACAAGTACACAAATCGTTTACAAGTAATAAAGTGATGAAGTAGAGTGTCGAACCCACGAGAATTGTTATCTTATTAAGTACCAAAGGTACACTGACTCAAAACTTTATTTGAAAGAAATATATAAATATAGAATTGAAAATCGACTCAAAAGACACTACAACAAAAGTGGGATTCTACGTCGGCTTAAAACTGACGTGGAAACGAAAAGATAATCGACGTCTATTCATGTGATGTTGAAAGTGGGCGGCAAAGACGTCAGTTTAAAACTGACATGGAATCCTTTTTTTTAATAAAAAAAGTCATAAAACAGCATCGCGAGTTTGACATCGTCTTCCTCTATGACACTCCTTTGTGTTCCTCTATGATGCCATCGCCGACCGCCGCGGGGAGCTCGACACTTGAAGTACCCTGTGTTGCCTTTCTACAAACACATGATCTGCATCACTATCTAGCTTCCTTCTCTCCATCTCCCATAACTCCATCATCACCGCCCTACAACCTTCTCCACCAGCCAAATCTCACCAACAACCAACCCTATTCTTATGACACCAGCCTACAACCATCACTTCCAGTTAACCTCCACTTACCACCAGGGTCGGCCCTGGCCCAGGGCCCAGAAGCTCGTGTTTTTTTTTTTTTGGGGGGGGGGGGGGGGGTGGGGGGGGGGGGGGGGTGGGGGGCAAAAATTTTGTTTAAGCCCATATAAAGGCATTTAAAACTGAAGCAAGTGTAGTTTCAAAACTCATCTCACCAACACTTTTAAACCTGATCCATAGTTTTTACCTCTCTCTTAGAGAGAGGCTCATCTCCAAACCCTAGAAAAAAAAAAAATCTAAAACCCCAGAAATCAAAAGAATCGAAGCTTGGATCGAATTCATCCCTTTTTCCTCCTTCAATTGGCAAGTTCAAAATCCTAGGGGATTGGAACCATAGAGACTTTTCATCCTTGAAGCGGAGGTGGATCAAAAGAGGGGGTTCAAGATGAGGATTAGGATAAAAGGCGACATTTGGAAGAACAATGAGGATGAGATCCTCAAGGCGGCGGTTCTGAAGTATGGGAGGAATCAGGCGGATCGGATCTCTTCACTTCTCATTCGCAAGTCGGCAAAGCAGTGCAAGGCGAGATGGTACGAGTGGTTGGAACCCTCCATTGAAAAGGTATGATTTATCTCCTTTACATCATAATGGTTTTTTCATTTTTTTGTGGGGGGAAATTTTTATCTTCAAAATGATACCCTAGCGAGGTGTATAATATATAGTGTTTATGATTAACTTACATGCTTGAAAATGTGGCACTTTTTGGATATTTTTTTGCTTAATCATTGGCCAAGATCTCCTTTCATATGAAATAATTAATTCATTAAGTGGTGACAGTCCTGATTAAACTTAAGTAATTGCTCCTATACCGAATAATCCATTGCTTCTAGTAACAAGCATGTGATGTTGGGTATTATATGGAGTACTTTGGTCAAATGCTTTTTTCACAATCTTTGTTTAGCTTTAGTACACTTTTGATGGGATTATTCCTTTTGTTCTTCTCTTTGGGAATGTTAAAGTGATTACTTTTGCTGGTAGCTAATTGTTTGGATGTCTTTTAACTTCTTTGCAATGGTACATCACTGTCTCCATAAATATAGGAATTATGTAAAAGGAGTGTACCCGGTTTGATTTTATCTTTTCTTTACATTCGCCCTGGGCCTTTGAAAAAACCAGGACCGGGGGCTTATCACATCCAAAAAACTCCTTGTGCCACTGATAGTCTCTAAAACGGTATATTTCATACCACATCTTCACATTTATTTAATATTACATTCTGCTAATAATATCTCTCATGTGTGTTTCTAGGTCCATGGCATGAAATGAAGAAGAAGACCCTAAATTACCATTTAATGGGTGATTAAAGGCCTATTATATAACCATTAACTTTGGAAAGAAGTTTTGTCAAAATCAGGAGCCTAAAACTAGAAACCTGAACATGCAGCCGACAGGGGGACAAACGAGCGGCGTGCAGCAGGCGGCGCTGCGCGCGCCGCCGAGGTACAGCCGCAGAAACGTGACCTGGGCTGCGTTTTCACGGCTCTGGTGTGGAGCCATGCGCCAGGATTTAACGCGCGGCTCCGTACTCGTACCCTGATGCCTAATTTTGCCTATAAATACCCTGGGATTTTTTAGAGCCCAGGGGGAGGAGTTATTGAAGTGTTTTTAAGTTAGTTTTTAGGGCTTTTTTTTCTTATTATAGTTTAGGATAGTTTAGATTAGTTTTTCTTCTTCTTCCTCTTTGTATTTTTCATTTCTTTTAGATCTTATAATAGGAGTGAGAGTGGTATATGGTGGAAAGTAAGAGTGCTTGTAATAAAAGGTGACAATCTATGAAAGGTTCTCTCTTAACCTATCTTTGTTTTCTTCTCTCTAACTCTTTTTACATGTTTAGCTAATTTTCTCTCATGGCAACTAACTACTAACCACTAACTTGCTAATTTCTTACTTGATAATCCACATGAATCTAATAGCCTCTACTTGGCCTTACTCTTGCAAAAGTCATTGATGGCTCATGATGATGGATCTAACACTCTAACATCCTAACTCTCTAACAGGCTAATATTATTTTACTCGATGCTTACTCTTGTTTAGTTTTGATGGTTTAAGTGTAGTTTGAACTTATTTTGTTGAGTTTGGATGTGAAAGTTATCGCATGAGTCATGCTTTGAAACGCTCTTGAACCAAGGACTAGTGATGGCCAAGGATACATGTTAGGTAACTATCACTAAGAGGTTAGCATGTTAATGGAGCCATTAGTATTTAGTAGTCATGAGTTTTATTTCTTTTTCACTTTATTTTAGATATATAAACAAAATCACAATTATATTCTTTTCTATGTTTCTCACTTCTTTGTTTTCACCGTACTTCTCTTTTCATTATTTATTTTCTTTTCTTTTGATTCTTTAAAATGTTGAAGAAACTTTAACACACACGTGAATATTCTGGTAAAGCTTCTATCGCCTCCCGTCCTTGTGGATTTGACTCGTTTAGCCTCTATGCTATAATGGATATCGAGGAAGCCAAAGCACACACACTTTAAATATCAATTTCAAAACATATACTTTTCGTGCACGGTTTTTCCCGATCAAATTTTGGCGCCGTTACCAGGGATGGGATTGGTTTGATTTCACGTTTTTGTTAACTTTTCTTCTTTATTTTCTGGTGTGCAGGTTAATTCTTTAGTATTGCAGAAGTCCACACTTTCTCTTATGTGGTTGGGTAAATTCTCGTATATTCTTATATTCTTCTGCTAGCTTTTGTTTATATTATCTGTACACTGTAATAATTTTAACAACTAAAATACCGAAATTAGATGCTTTAAAACGATTTAGACATTTACATCTAGGCACGTGCCATTTTCATTCCAATATACTGTATTTTATTCTAGTGTTATTGTGATCTTGACGGAGGTGTACATATTGCATTGCGTATAGTTAGGATAAACACTTCAGTGATATACTTGCTTTTTTGTGTTCATTCTTATCTATATTGCATACTTGCACAAATTGAACTTAAGAGCAACACCCAATACAACATAAGGTGGGGAAGTCATTACCCTCCCTTATCCCAAAAATCACCTCCCCACTCACACAACCCAAACTTAATAAAAATTGCTAGACGTTGGCCCCTAGGGATATCTCGGACTCATTTAAGAGATTGACCTAAGGGGAAAGTTGTTAGAAGTTGACTCTTGTCAAATTGATGTCTAAGGTTGGAGATTGAGAGGCGAAATCTCGAAGAACAGTGGTTTGACATAATTAGGCCCGTTGCTACGGCACAGATACCTCCACTGATCTTGCCCCCACCTGGCCGATTAACTCGTGGTCAGATTCTGACAATATATCCCCGTGGACAGTCTAACCAGTTAGGAGTCGTCTAGGTCTAAGTCAACCCTAGCATAGGCTTGTTTTCTTTTTCTTTATTTGTTTGTTTATTTTCTTTTTTCTTATAAATTGTGATGGATTTCAACAACAATAATTTTTTCAATCCTAATATGAATCCATATTTCACCTCGACCTCATTTGACTCGATAACTTCAACCCGGATATGTACAACATGAACTAAACATATAGGCCGGGTTGGGATTATCCGACTCAATATGACCCGTATCCCCAATCCTAGGACTGTAATTTTCAAAATAATTTTCACTCTTCACAGAGTTCATGGGGATTCACCCCCCGAGTTAAATTTTCAACCACATTGTCTACAATTTTCATAATATTGATTCTCCGATTCTGCTTTATATCATCCTTTTCCTGTCCCACAAACTGAAGAAAAATCTAATTTGGAAAGGAGTATGGAAGCCATGCTTGAGTCCTAACAATAAATTCAAATTTTGCTCAATTCACAATCCTTCCCAAATCAAACTCCATATACTCCTTTTCTAGAACATCCAATTGAAGAAGAATTTGAGCTAAAAAAGCGTTTGGAAGTCTTTTGTGAAAAAGTGCAACGATTTCAAAATATGTTGGACTCATCATCTCAACCAAATTTTCAAGAGTCCTACTCATCTTTTCCTGTCTCACTGATTCAAAATGAATAACCATCAATACTGGACTTGAGTATGGAACCTTTGCGTGAGTCCGAGCAGCAACCGCAAAATCCGATGGACTCACAATTTCACCACAATTTTCAAAATCAATTTTCATACTCACCTTTTCAAGGAGAACCAATTGCAAGGAGTATGGAAGACATGATTCAGACTCAAAATTCTGTTACCCAGCCTAGCAGTAGGTTAGACTCGATAATGAGCGATTTGATCAATGAGAGCGAGGAAAGTCTTTCTTGTCAACCTTTGACCAATTCTTATATTCGTAACTTTACCGATTGGACCCAAGAATCATGTTATTTTGAAAACCAATATTCAATTTCAGAACGCACATTTGAATTTTACCAAACTCCAAGTTATGAAAGTCGCCTGGACATTCTGGTAAGTTTTTTTCCTGAAATTGAAATTGAACCTGAATGTGATCCCGAACCTCATGTTAGTAATTTCATTTCACTTTTTGATTCAATAATAACTCCGGTATCTTTACCAGATTTTTTCTCTATTTTGGAGTCAACATTAAATCATGTACCTGTACACCATGAAATAGAATCACCAATATCTTATGATCACACTTCATTGATGGGAAAAGTGTGTGAACATTAATTCTTTGGTTTGGACCCCATTTTTGAACCAATTTCAACTCCCCCTTTTGAATCTCGACTTGATCTGAGTCAAATTTCTGAGTCGGTATCAGTTTTTATTCCTATTCTATTTGAGTCTGAATCAATCATCTTCCAAAATCACACTTCATTGTTAGAAAAAGATGTTGGAGAAAATGACTCAGAAATTGTTTTTGAAAATTGGATATTATATGGGGATAAATTTTTAAATAAGTCCATTCACTCAATTATTCTTTTACTGAGTCATATTAGAGAGGTCACTAGTGGGTTTTTGCAACATCCACGATATCTTGATTATGTAGCAACGCTTGGCCCAGTCAGATTACCACCGGAACCACCGCCATGAGGTAATTTTTCTTCCCTCTTTATTTGTTTCATGTCTATACACATTCACGATGCATTGAGGACAATGCATGAGATAAGTGTGGGGGAGGGTTTACTAACATAGTTAGTTTTATATTTTCTTTCTTTTACACTTCTTTTTAATTTTTAAAAAATTTGTATAGAAACTCATTTCTTTTCGCTTTGCAAAACTTTTCGAAACAAGGTAAATAGTTTTGATTTATTTTTAAGAAAATTAAGATTATCTTAGGAATTAGGAAGACCTAAAATTATGAAATTTTAAACTGAGTCAAAATAATCGATCTTATTTAAATTTTAGGATAAGAAAGTAAGATTGAAAAGATAATTTAATTTTGAATTTTTTGTCTTAGATTTATGCACTCCGTACTTGCACAATTTTTTGGGATTGAAATAAAGACTGAAAATGCCATAAATAATATATTAAAAAATAATGATAATAAAAATCACTTATTGAAGTTGGTTAATTATGCCTCATGAAGCATGATTATTCATACCTAAAATAGTGGATAAAAATAAAATAATTTCCTTTAGTTTTGTGGCCTTCTTTACTCGAGTCCTTAAGTCCGAGGGATGTTTTCTCATCTGGTGCTGTAAGATCATCTGGTTTTGGAGTCACCGGCTAAAGGCTCACTACCTCGGTAAATAAGAAAACCTAAGAAAATTAAGAAAAAAGAAAAAAAGAAAAAAAAGAAAAAATAAATATACACAAATCAATGGCATGAAAGTTTGAGTCAATATCCCAAAAATTTTCACAGTTCACAAAGTGCATATTTTTCTAAGAGTTTTATGAAAGATCAAAGAATTAATTCAATTTTAAATTCTTACATTTAATTTATAACAAGATTTTGCATTTCGACTTAGTTTAAGAAAGAATAATTTCTGGTTAACCTATGATCTTGGATCACTTATATTTTCACAAAAATACTTTAATATTTTTCTCTTTTTCAAAAATGTGTTTTCAAATTACTGACATTTGATTTCTTTTGTTATGAATTTTGTGGGTGTAATCCACTGAAAACCCTCAGGAGACAAAACTCCTCCTCTAGGGGAAACTTAGAGGTTTAACGGCTTGTTGCACGTGTTCAGTGCAATCGTGTCTCCTGCGAAAGTGGTGTAATAATCTTCTTAGTTTTATTGTTTTGCTCGGGACGAGTAAAAGATAAGTATGGGGGTGTGAAACGCTCTTGAATGTAGAACTAGTGATGGCCAAGAATACATGTAAGGCAACTGTCACTAAGAGGTTAGCATGTTAGTGCCATTAGTAGTTAGTAGCCATGCATTTTCTTTCTTTTTCACTTTGTTTTAGATATACAAACAAAATCAAAAATATTTTCTTTTCTATGTTTCCCACTTCTTTGTTTTCACCGTACTTCTCTTTCATTCTTTGTTTTATTTTCTTTTGATTCTTTAAAATGTTGAAAAAACTTTAACGCACACATGAACATTCCGATAAAGCTTCTATCGCCTCCCGTCCTTGTGAATTCGACTCATTTTTACCTCTATGCTATAACGAAAGTGTCGAGGAAGCCAAAGCGCACACACTTTAAATATCAATTTCAAAACATATACTTTTTGTGTGCGATTTTCTTCCGATCAGCCACCAACCTACAGCCATCACCCCCACTCTCTTCTATCAATCTCCACCAACAAACAACATCTTGTAGTAACCTCAAGAGTACAACATGAGAGAGAGAGAGAGAGAGAGAGAGAGAGAGAGTAAAACAACAAAGAGAACAGAGAGGAGAAGTGAACAGACCAGCCATTTACCCCGCTTTGAGAAACCAAAGGTGGGGATCAAGCTAAGAAAAAAGTCAGCGTCCAAAGGACAAGGACACAAGCCTTTTTTTCAAACATCTTGTGGCTGCTACTAAGAAAGCAAATTCAAGCATTTCTAAGCGAGGCACTCAGTCTCACTTTCTATTATTTAATGAGCTTATTATCCAAGCCATAGAAGATATAGCTGTAGATAGTGGCATTAAAACTAATTTATCCCATGCTGACATTCTAGACCTTAAAAATTCTGAGGTTGAGAAAGTGAAAGACTCTCTGGTATAGTTGTCCCTGATGTTGTGTTATTGTGTGTTGCTTTACAATTTGCCCATGAAGTTTGGCAATTGGACTGTGAGAGGTATAGGAGACAATACCAAGAGAAGATCTGTTAAGGATGGTATTCTACTATCAGGTGTCAATGTGGTTGGTCTTCAAGAAACAAAAATCTCCTCATCTTCCAATATAATTCTTAAGTCTATTAGTGGTACTAGTACAGATTTGTGATACCACGCCGGCCTTGTCACATTGGTTTACTTTCGAACCGACATGAATAAAAAAGCGGGGGCAATTTTGAAAATAAAACAAGTATATATTGAGTTTGTGGTTTTCAAAAAAATTAAAATTATTCCACGTCGGTTCTTGCAAGCACTGACGTGGAATCTCTTTATTCAACATCGCTTCCCAAAGAAGCCGATGTTTATTTTTCATCCAAATTAAAAAAATTAAAAAAAGAACCGACATGGTTTCCCCAAAATTCTCATTTCACTCTCAAATCCCCGAAAAATCAAATCCCCCGCCCTCTCAAATTCCCCATCTCAAAATCAAATCCCACTACAGAATCCTTGCTCCATCAATCTAGGTCAACTGAGCTCCTCCCAAAATTGACTCCTTCACTATCGACTCCTTCACCATCAAGCCAGGTCAACCCCACGTTCCTCACCATCGACTCCTTCACCATCAAGCCAGGTCAACCACGCTCCTCCCAAAATTGAGCTCCGAAGCATCGATGGACACGACCGAGACAACAAACGGGCGGGGCTCGAACTTGGGGGGGGGGGGGGGGGGGGGGGCTTACCGACTCCTTCACTACAACAATATACAAATTAAAAGGGACCACAATTCACATCATTTTTTAACAAAAATGACGTCAAAAATTAATTTTTATGTCTGTGTTAAAAAAATGACGTTAATTGAGGGTTTTAATGTCAGTTTTTGAGAAACCAATGTTAAAACCAAAGATTTAATGTCAGTTTAAAAATCGGCGTTAAATAAAAGACTTAATGCTGACTCTTAGTGGGATCGACGTTAAAGACCCCACCGCCCAAAAGAAAAAAAAACCCTACCCCCTCTCGGCCGCTCTCTCATCTCTCTCTCTCTCTCTCACACACACAAATCTCCCCTCCGCTGCCTCTTTGAGCTCTCTCTACTTGCCACTCTTCCGCTCCCGATTTCCTTTCTGGAGCTCCCCTCGTCCGCTCTTCTATCTGACGAGCCTCCCTTGCCCCGGTCTCTTTTCCCCCTCTCAAGAAATCCCCCTTCCCTCCACGCGCTGCCTTCTCTGGTGAGCCCCCCGGCCCCCCTCTCACCTCTGGCGAGCTTGTTGGCCCAAAGGCCCATCGCTCTAATTTTGATGATGATTAACTCATGTAGTTATATTACTAATGATTTTGTGTTTATATAGTTTTAGATATTTGATCAAGATCTTAGTCGGTGTTTAGCTTCTACAAAAGATTCGAAGTCAAGTTTTGGAGCTAGCACGTGTTGATTAAAGAACTCGCGCATCAAGATTGCATCAAGTACTCAAGAGGAGTCTAGCTCATTGGATCAAAATTTTCGACCAAATCAAGAAGGAGAAGAAGATTTTAAAGATAAAATTTTCAAGAAGACTTGTGTCATATTTGTAAGTGTTAAGATTTGTTTTTAAATAAAATGTAAAGGATAGATTAGTTGTGGATTACTGAAGCTCATATACACACACACAGAATTTATATGTGTTTTCATAAAACAGTTTTGTTTTTAGAAAATACCGTTTTGGATTTTGAGCTTCAAAGTATATATCTTTATGTTTGATGAATAGAGTTCATCAAAATAACTTTATATGGTTTATATGTGTTCTAGATTTCATCCATATACATTATTGGCTCAAATATTTAGAAAAACTTATTTGGTGATTTTATATCATATGTTTGAGTGTTGTATTTATCAAAACTTATTTTAGAGCTTATTGTCAAAAACATAAATATTTCATCTTATATGTATATTGGATCATATCCATACACACTAAGCTTCAAAAGTGTTTAACATATTTTGTTTTTGTATTTGGGGAAGTTTTGAAAAATTTATTTCTCAAATTAAAGATTGATTTTAAAAAATACGAATTTTTGTTTAAGGCAAAATTTCTATATCACAAAAATAATTCAATATGTTTGTAATATGTGTTGATTTTTGATTACACATGTTTATACATCAAAGTATTTCAACGAACTTATTTTTGTAGATTTTATGTGATTTTATGGGAATTTATAAAGATTTATTTAACCAAGTTTTAATACCCAAGATTTGCTGACCAGGTCTTCTAGCAGTTGACCGACCGGTCGACTGAGCCAGAAGTCGGTCGACAGGGCGGTCGACCGATGTGCACAAAACGTGCACAGCCAGTTTGTCTTGAGAGACGGTCGACTGCACGGTCGACCGTCCAGAGAGCTCAGCTCTCTGGATCTGGCCTCGGTCGACCGGGCGGTCGACCATCCAGAGATCTGTGCTCTCTGGATCTGGCCCCGGTTGACCGAGCGGTCGACTGGTAGGTCAACCCTAGGCATGACCGGGCGGTCGACCGGCAGGATGCAACAGTCAAAAATGAGACCGTTGGCCGGTTGACCGGCCGGTCGACCGACAGCAGGATCTGCTGCTGACTTTCCCAACGGCTATATTTTTTAGGCGCCTATATATTGGGACTGTTTTGGGCTGTTTTAGATAAGATTTCAAGAGAGTTTTTGCGCCAGCTTTTCCTACCTCTCTAAGTATTTTTCTCCACTAGTTTTAGGGCTAATACTTTCATATCAAAAGGAGAGTTTTCAAGAGTGTTTTCAAAAGTGATTTCTTGAGTTTTTCATCACATCACTATCCTAGTTTTTCTCACACATACTTGAGCTTTCCATTACTAAATCCATCCTATAGGAGCTTTATTGTGAGAGTGTTTTTAGGTGATCAAAAGTGTTGAGATCACTAAGTGTACTACTTTGTATTTAAGGAGACGAACTTGTGGGTTCGTGTTATTTCGAGCTCTTGTGGGAGCTCGGTATAGAGGTGCTGCCTCAGCAAGCTAGTGTGCTTGCATGTATTCCTGCGGGAACAAGTGAGGGGACTAATGAGTCCAAGAGTTCTAGTGTGAACTCATTGTAGTTATTGCGGCATCGAGTGATTCAGTGGGATCGTTTTTAGTGAAAATCCTTCATATTGTTGCAGGCGGGGACGTAGAGTAAGGGTGCTCGAACCTCGAAACAAATCCTCCGTATTTGCGATTGCTCTCTCTCTTACTTATGTTTACATAACTCGCGTACTTACATTGCTTATATCTTTATATGCTTGATATATCTTGTGCTCTATTGTTATATGCTTGGGATTATGTGCTAACACTTGTATTCAACCAAGAGAGGTATAGTGGCATCTCAACTCTTAATCTAGAGGAATCTTGAGGAGATAGTTCAGAACCCTTCACCGGGAATTCGGCTACACTTTTGTGTTATACCTTGTGTGTTTAGCTTAATAGTTTTAATTTGCTTAAATAGTTTTTAATTTCGCATCATTATCATTAGATTAGCTGGTACACCTATTCACACCCCTCTTGGCGTATTTTCAATTGGTATCAGAGCTTGGTGCTCTTGATTTGGGCTAACAATTTAGAGTTAAAGATCCTTTTATTTTAGCTAATCACAATATCTATTTACACACACATGGATTTCATGACACCTCCCATGTTTGATATTCTTAACATTTAAACTTAAAAAGTTAAGATGTCAATGTACCTCAAAATCCTAAGCATTCATATTTATCTTGCCACTATTAAAAATTCTTATTGTTTAAATGACAATCATCTTGAGGCTAACACAAAAGCCATCCATGCATTAAAGAGTACCCTAATTGATGATTATTTATGTAGGGTTGCTAACTTTGATTCGGCTTTTATAGTATTGAACACACTAGTCTCCCTTAATAAACAAAAGCAATATTATATGGAGAGCGACTCAGATGATGAAAGTAATGCTTTCAACATATGTTACATGGTCCAAGGGGATGACCCCCTTGAGGTAAACTCCGAATCCGAGTTAGAAGAAGATATTGACATGTCTTATGATGAGCTTGCATCTTTTTGTCAAAAACTTCTTGAAAAATATGATTTATTAAAAATTGAAAACAATAAATTGAAAAAGGAAAACACTTCTTTGTTAAAAGAAAATGACTCTTTTAAAAATAAATTTGAATGTGTTTTAATGAAAATGAATTTGTGAAAAAGGAGAATATTTTCTTATCTTCAAAATTAAATGATATTTGTGAAGGAAATAATTCATTGAAAAATAAAATTATTTTGGTAGAAAAAGAAAAAGAGATTGCTTTGGAAGAAAATAACTTTTTGAAAAGAAAATTGTTTCAAAAGAAAAGAAAATTGTTTCAAAAGAAAAGGAAAAAGATTGTTGATTCTCATTCTTGCTATGCTAATAATGATCTTGCCATGTTTTACATGCTACTATTGGTAAAAATGAGATTCATGTCTTGAAAAATATAATTGATTGTTTGAGCTCAACTTTGAGCAATTGTGCAATTAATCATTCTAAATTGGAAACCTTATTTAAAAGAAACATGCTCCACATGTTCATGCACATAACCCACGATATATATATGCACACTATGCTCACACTCACACAACTCATATGCATGCTAGAGTGTATAAATGTACACATTATGGCCGCAAAGGCTATTTAGCAAAGTTTTATTTTGATAAGATAAATTATATAAATTTTGTAAATAAAAATGTTTGGGTTCCTTATAATACTCACCCCCGTAGACCCAAAAAGAGATGGGTACCAAGATTCCCACCACTTGTGTTTGATGTAGGTGTGGGCTCTCACAGACGTGAGAGGTATGGTGCCTTGGTGGTGGGTGCATGAGCAAGATGGACATAGCAAATTGATGCATCGCTATCAAGAATGTTTGGTGGGAGGACCACCATAGTTTGAAGACTTAGAGATCAGTCCATTGGTTGTGGTAGCTATCTCTAACTCCCATTTTTATTTACATGCTTTAATATAAATATTTTTAGCATGTTTTAGTTTCAATGCTCATTATGTTAAATGATCATGTTTTATACTTCATATAGTGATTACTTGTTTAGATGTAGTTTTAATAAAAACTTCTGTCTATACTTATACAAGTAGTGAGCTACACTTGATTATTATATGTTTGTATTTCAATGCTCATTTGTACTCATTGTATGTACATGTATAACCTAGTTTTGATGATTCTTTCATTTATACTTGTTATCCCTATCTTTGTACATGTTTTTGCTTCATGTATATGTTATTTTTATCTCAAACTAATAAATATACATGTATACCCTTGTGTCACTTGCCTTCATGCAATTCTATTATAGGATCGTTTGTGTTTGGGCTATGTATGTATATTTTTAGTTTTGATAGAACATACATATACCTTAAAGTTTGATTTTAATGAAAAATAAATTTTTATTATGTTCATATTTTGATAAAAGAATTTCATGTTTATTTTGAATCTTATTGATTATTTCATGAATATACTATTCACATGATTATTGTGCACTCACATCTCCTTTGTTTACTCATGATTTTATTTTCATGAGCATTTATGAGCTTTATAGATTTCGAGTGTCAATTTTGTGTAAAATGCATTCTTCATGGGATACATGATTTTGTTTCATATTTTGAAGGATCTTTAACTTTTTTTTAAAAAATTATCTTAAACTAGTTATTTATTCTTCATTTGGTAGTGTTTTCAATCTACAACTATTTTCAAATCTTATTTTTGAAAACTTCTACCCTTAAGGGCGGATGGATGGGAGACCATGCCTTGTATACGCTGATTGAAAATCTATTTAAACATATACATGAAAGGGTGGTAGTTATGAGATATACACATGATCTTCATGTTATTTCATTATTTTATACTCATATTTATTTTATTATATATGTATGCTTCAAATTTCAATTAGTATAAATTTCAATTGGTATTTTCATTTTCATACATATATATGATTTGATTGTGCTTGTTTTATAATATATTTATATTCTTAAAGCACAAATTATGTTTATGGTAAGCTTGAGTTTACTCCAAATGTTAATTGGTATCTATACAAGCTTATACATTGATTTCAATTGGTATTTTAATTGGTATTTATTTGATATCAAAATGTACTTCATGTTTCACCTTCAATCGATATCAAAATTTACTATTAGTATCTTAAAATTTTATTAACAAGTGGTACCAACATTTGTTTTCGTCAACTATTATTTGATTTTATTGGTATCAAAATTTATTTGTTGACTTAAGAAATTTCAAAATTTTGTTTTAAATATTATCAAAAAATTTGTTTTAAAAAGTGATTTCCAAAATTTTCTTAAAATTTGTTGATATATTTTACTTATATACAAGGGGAGCTTAACATCTCTTCATATATAAGATTCATGTTGAGTGTATCTCACATTGAGGAGCTTGACCTCTCTTCTTGACATGATACACGTGTGTAGGGGGAGCTTAATATCTTCGTTTATACATTGCATATTATGCTTTATGTGGGTTAGAGTTTAGTCATCTCTTCTTCATGTAATGTATGTATGCAGGGGGAGATAACTTTACGCCTCTCCTCTTCATGAATGTATATCGCATATACATCTTTATTGTTTGATTATCCTTACCCATTTGTTGATGAATTGATAAAAAGGGGGAGAAAATTTTTGAGAGTTTATATATGCATTGCTTAATATTTGGTATTATGTATATATGTTTTTGTTTAAGTTTATGCATTTCATTGAATATCTTTATTGTTTATTGCTATGCATGAGTTAAGGGGGAGCTTCTATGAAGCTTATCTTTAAACCATGCATATATAACTCTATGAGTTTTGTCATCATAAAAAAGGGGAGATTGTTGGCTTAAAGGCCCATCGCTCTAGTTTTGATGATGATTAACTCATGTAGTTATAGCACTAATGATCTTATGTTTATATAATTTCAGATATTTGATCAAGATCTTAGTTGGTGTTTAGTTTCAACAAAAGATTTGAAGTCAAGTTTTAGAACAAGCACGTGTTGATTAAAGAGCTCGTGCATCAAGGTCGCATCAAGTACTCAAGAGGAGTCTAGCTCATTGGATCAAAAGTTTTGGACAAAGTCAAGTAGGAGAAGAAGATTTTCAAGAAGACTTGTGTTATGTCTGTAAGTGTTAAGATTTATTTTTAGATAAAATATAAAGGATAGATTAGTTGTGGATTGCTCAAGCTTATACACACATATAAAATTTATAGGTGTTTTCATAAAATAGTTTTATTTTTAGAAAATACCGTTTTGGATTTTGAGTTTCAAAGTATATATCATTATGTTTCATGAATATCATTATGTTTCATGAATAGAGTTCATCAAAATGAGTTTATATGGTTTATATGTGTTCTGAATTTCATCCTTACACATTGTTGGTTCAAATGTTTAGAAAAACTTATTTGGTGATCTATATCATATGTTTGAGCTTTGTATTTATCAAAACTTATTTTTAGAGCTTATTGTCAAAAACATAGATATTTTATCTTATATGTGTATTGGATCATATCCATACACACTAAGCTTCAAAAGTATTTAAATATCTTGTTTTTGTATTTGGAAAAGTTTTGAAAAAATCATTTTTCAAATTAAAGATTGATTTTGAAAAATACGGATTTTTGTTTAAGGCAAAATTTCTATATCACAAAAATGGTTCAATATGTTTGTAATATGTGTTGATTTTTTATCACACATGTTTGTACATCAAAGTATTTCAATGAACTTATTTTTTAGATTTTATGTGATTTTATAGGAATTTATAAAGATTTATATAACCAAGTTTTAATACCCAAGATTTGCCGACCAGGTCTTCTGGCGGTCGACCGACCGATCGACCGAGCCAGAAGTCGGTCGACCAGTCGGTCGACCGATGTGCACAAAACGTGCACAGCCATTTTGGCTTGAGGGCTGGTCGATCGCACGGTCGACCGTCCAGAGAGCTCTGCTCTCTGGATCTGGCCCCGGCCGATCGGGCAGTCGACCATCCAGAGAGCTGTGCTCTTTGGATCTGGCCCCGGTCGATCGGTAGGTCAAAGCCTTGGCACGGTCGATCGGGTGGTCGACCGGCAGGCTGTAACGATAAAAATAGACCGTTGGCCGGTCGACCGGCCGGTCGACCGGCCAACGGAATCTGCTGCTGACTTTAACCCCAACGGCTATATTTTTTAGGCCTATAAATTGGGGTTGATTTTGGCTGTTTTAGATAAGATTTTAAGAGAGTTTTTGTGCCAATTTTTCCTACCTCTCTAAGTGTTTTTCTTCACTTATTTTAGGGCTAATACTTCCATATTAAAAGGAGAGTTTTCAAGAGTGTTTTCAAAAGTAATTTCTTGAGTTTTTCATCATATCTCTATCCTAGTTTTTCTCACGCATACTTGAGCTTTCCATTACTAAACCATCCTATAGGAGCTTTGTTGTGAAAGTATTTTTAGGTGATCAAAGTGTTGAGATCACCAAGTGTTCTACTTTGTATTTGAGGAGGCGAACTTGTGGGTTCGTATTGTTTCGAGTTCTTGTGGGAGCTCAGTGTAGAAGTGCGGCCTCGACAAGCTAGTGTGTTTGCGTGTGTTGTTCTTGTGGGAACAAGTGAGGGGACTAATGAGTGCAAGAGTTTTAGTGTGAACTCGTTGTAGGTGTTGCGACACTGAGTGATCCAGTGGGATTGTTTTTAGTGGAAATCCTTCATAGTGATGAAGACGGGGAGGTAGAGGGTGCTCGAATCTCGAAACAAATCTCCCATATTTGCGATTGCTCTCTCTCACTTGTGTTTACATATCTTGCATACTTACATTGCTTATATCTTTATATGCTTGATATATCTTGTGCTCTATTGTTATATGCTTGGGATTGTGTGCTCACATTTGTATTCAACTAAGAGAGCCACAGCGGCACCTCAACTCTTAATCTAGAGGAATCTTGAGGAGGTAGTCCAGAGCCCTTCACTGGGAATTCGGCTACACTCTTGTGTTATATCTTGTGTTTTAGGTTAATAGTTTTTATTTGCTTAAATAGTTTTTAGTTCTGTATCATTATCATTAGATTAGTTAGTACACTTATTCACCCCCCTCTAGGTGTATTTTCAGAGCCCCCTCTCCCCTTCGGCGAGGCCCTCTCCGATGAACCTCATGGTATCACTCTTCCTTATTTTTCATATTTTGTGAAATTATTGACTTGTGAAATGGTAAATGATTGAGTAAAAACTGTTGGCCCAAAGGCCTTCCACTCTAGTTTTGATGATGATTAAATCATGTAGTTATGTTTACTAATAATCTTGTGTTGTTTAAGTTTCAGATCATTAACCAAGATATTAGTTGGTGATTAGCTTCAACAAGGTGTTTAGAAGCTTTTCATGATGATTCCAGGGCCAAAGCGTCAAGATCACACATTGCCTAGCCGATGGATGGAGTTTTGGAGCAAGTCAACTTGAAGATGAAGATCATCAAGAAGACTTAGGTATCCATAGTTTAGATAGTGTGTTTAGATCCATTTGTAAAGCTTAGTATAGTTGATATGCTCAAGTGCACAAACACACACGTTTTCATGTTTTGGATTTGGTTTTCATGAATAGTAGATCAAAACAAGTTTACTTTATTTCTATGTATATTAGATGTATTCTAGATATACATACATGGTTTAACTTGCTAGACAAACCTATTTTGATATTCCTATTCATGTATTGAAAAATCAAGTTTGATAAAAATACAAGTGTTGGTTTTTGATAAACTTTACAAGACTCAAAAATGAATTTATATGATTAATATATGTCTTGAAATTTTTATCACAAGTTTATGTTTCCATATAAAATAATAAAACTATTTTTGGTGATTTTTAGAAGTGTTAAAAGATTTTTAAAAAAAATATTTTACAGTGTTTTTCTGACCCAGATTTCTGTTCCAGGCTTCAATCAGTCGACTAGTCATCCTGACCTAGTCGACTTGGGTGAAGTCGGTCGACCGGGCCGGTCGACCGACGTGCACAAATCTGTGCACGTTTGGAGGCACTGGGACGGTCGACCGCTCGGGTCGACCGGGGCACTTACAGTGCTCTCTGTTTGTTTCAGTCGACCGGGCCGGTCGACCGCAGTTGCCCAACGGTCATATTTCTGACCGTTGGCGGTCGACCGGGCCGGTCGACCGTTGCCTGTCAGAGCTGCCAGCTCAGCTCTAACGGCTAGTTTTCTGATGGGCCTATAAAAACCCCATCTCTTTGGGTTTTTGGCCAAGGTTTTTAGAGACAAAATTTTCAGACTTTCTCTATTGTTTTAAAAAAGTTTTTAAAAGAGTTTTGAGCCAAAAAGAATTCATCTTATTTGTTTTTAGGTTTTTGAAAAAATCAAAGAAACGAGGATTTTGGGAGATTTGTCTTGGTTTTCATTCTATATCTTTTGCAAGAATTTTCCCAAGTGTTTTTTCTTTGTTTCTTGTTTTCCAAACACCTAGTTTCCGCACTTGAGCTATCACCTATCCTAATCTATTTAGGATCTTGTTTTTGTGGAAAAGAAAAGAGAAAAGAAAGAGAGATTGAGTTTGTGATTTTTGGAACCACTTGTTGTAAACACCCTTATTCTTGTTGTATCCCTCTTAGGTAGTGGTGATCGGGTGATTGGTTTGCTCCCTCTAGTGAGAGGTGGAGTTTGGTTGTAAACCCTCTTCGGTAGAGGTGTTGGTTGTTGTGGTTGTTTGGCTAAGGGCCTACCCCTCTTGTGTGAGGAGGTGTTTGTTTGAGAGAGGAGTTAGGTACTCCATTGTTGTACAAATCCTTCTCAGTGAAGGTTCCCTCGGTGGGAGTCCTCGGTGGACGGTATAGTGGATTGGAAATCCTACACGGTGGTGTAGGCGGGGATGTAGAGCAAGGGTGCTCGAATCTCGAAACATATCATTGTGTTTGCGTTTGATCCACTTGTCTCTAAACTCTCTCTCATTACATTTGTGCAAAGCATCATATTTCACTCATATCATATTTGCTTGTGTTGAGCATAATTCATATTTTCATATCATATCTATTTGTTTGTGTTGTGCCTTGCATAATTCACATTGCTATATCTTGTATATGCTTGGTTGTTTGTGTGTGCCTCACTTGTACCTAATCAACAAGAGCTTCACATAGCACCTCAACCCATTCAAGGGGAATCAAGAGTAGTTAGTCCAGAGCCCTTCACGGGAAATTCGGCTACACTTGTTGATTGTACTAAGTGTGTTTGCAATATTTGCATTAGCTTCCGCATTTAGCGCACTTAGTTTTGCATTTAGTTTTAGATTAGCACTAACACCTATTCACCCCCCCTCTAGGTGTTTCTTTCAATTGGTATCAGAGCTAGTGCTCCTGATATTAGGCTTAACATCCTAGGAGTAAGATCCATTTGGTTGCTAATCTACATTTGCTTGTTTGCACACATTTAGTTTACCATGGCCTTCATGACCCCTCCTATGTTTGACCCTTCCAACATTCATGGTTGGAAGATTAGGATGACCGTTCAAACACTAGGTCATAAAGTTTACCTTGCCATTACCAAGAAATCCTTCCTTAGTGATAGCAATCATATAGGGGCCAATGCACAAGCCCTAGAGGCCATTAGAAGCACTTTATCTAAAGAATATCTTATGAGTGTTTCTAACCTTGATTCCGCTTTTGCAGTGTGGAACAAGTTAACAACAACAACCACCACCTCCGAGCTTCTATTGCCAAATCAACCGGAGGAATCTAGTGGAGAATCCAATTCACAATGCTTTATGGTCCAAGGGAATGACTCCCTTGAGGTACACTCGGAAACTCCATTAGATAGTGATGATGATGCTAGTTCTTCAAATGATCATATTGATGCCCATGCTTTGAATGAAGAACTTTCTATTGTATGTGAAAAACTAATAGAAAAATATAATTTGTTGAAAAAGAAAAGTCTAGAAATTGAAAAAGAAAATAAAGTTTGCATTCTAAACTTGATTGTGTTTTGCAAGAGAAGGTTGAGGTCTATAATGAAAGGGATTCATTAAGATCTAAATTAGACCTTGCACTAAAGAAAATAATTTTTTAAAATCTAAAAATGATTGCCATGCTATTTTGAAAAAAAATGAAAATTTATCTTCTAAAGTTGATTTTGTTGTAAAAGAAAATAATTCTTTGAAAATAAAATTGATTCTATTTCAAAGGATTTAGAAATTTGTTTAAAGAAAAATGAAGTTTTGCAAAATAAAATTGATGCACATGTTTGCCATGCTAGTGTAGCTTCTTCATCTAGTCTACCTAATGCATGTACCTCTTCTTCTAGGATCAATGATGATATTTGTATGTTAAAGAAGAGAGTAGATTGTTTGGGCTCCACTATGAGCCAATGTGTCATGAACCATACACGGTTGGAAACCTTGGTTCGAAAGAAACAAGTTCCATCATTTATGCATGCACAACCATCACGGCATACACATGCTCCACACGGACACCTTCAACAAATGTATGCTCATGTGTACACATGTACACATTGTGGACGTAAGGGCCACCTTGCTAAATTTTGTTATGATAGATTAAATGTTTCAAATTTAGCAAAGAAGTTTGTTTGGGTTAGAGAAGGGACTAACCCCCATGGACCCAAAAAGATATGGGTACCAAAGACCACCGCTCCTATTGTTTTTGATGTAGGTGTGGGCTCTCACTTGACGTGAGAGTGATGACACCTTGGAGTGGATGCGTTCCGGACTTAAAGGAAATCAAATGGATGCATCACTTTCAAGGGAAGTGTTTGGTGGAGAGGACCACCACGTTTTGGAGACAAGGAAAGTTGCTTCTTCGATTTTGGTAACAATCCTTTACTCCCATTTATTGTTTACATGCTTTCCATTTCATTGTTTATAGCATATTTTTGATGTCTATGGATTAGTATGTAAATACCATGTTTATTAGATTCTTGACATACACGTATAGTATTTTGAGACACACATGCTTATACGAACCTATACTTAGTGGTCTCACTTTTGTTTAAGCTATAATGTACATCATGAATCTAATACATGTGAATTCACATAGTAATCATGTCTTAGTTTTATCATGATGATTTTTATATTTGTTTTTGATACTTCATGTGTTGATTACATGTTTAGATGTTAGTTTTCATTAAGACTAGGCATATATATTCGTGCATATAGTGGGCCACAAATAAATCTATATATGTTTGAGCTTGATTGCTTATTTGAACCCATTACATGTGCTAGTATAGTCTAGTTTTGATGATTCATACATTTTAAACTTGTATTCTCATTTTTGAATTTGTCTTGTGATTGTGTGTTTCACTTCATGTATATGTTTGTATTGCCAAACTTTAAGATATACATGTATACCCCTTGAGTCATTTGCCTTTCATGCAAATCTATATATGGACTCAATTGTATTTAGGGATATGTATGTATACTTATTATGTTAACAATTCATACATATACCTTGAAATGAAATTTGTTTTGGTAAAGATTTTCTTGATTTTGTGTTTAATTGTTTAACTTCATGTATATGTCTATCTTGTCCAAACTATTAGATATACATGATTATCCTTTTGAGCCACGTACCTTAATGCATATATTTTGTGGACTCGTTGTGTTTTGGATATGTATGTATACTTTAGTTTGTATTAGACATACATATGCCATGAAGATTAAATAAGTTTTGATGATTTTCGTGTTTTCATGATTAAGGAATAATTGAGCTTAATGAAAAATTTTCATGATTATTATATTCACACTTATATGTACACTCACTTTTATTGCTTGCTCATGTTTTGCTTTCATGAGTCAAAATTGTGCTTAATTGGATTAGAGTGTTGATTTTCATGTGGATTTCTTATTTCATGAAAAACTATTTTGTTGTATTCCTTACTTGAAGGATTTCGTACTAGTTTAAAGATTTTCCATTTAACTAGTTACGGTATTCTTCACTATGGTAGAGATTTTCAAACATACTACATTTTCAAATCTATTTTTGAAAACCCCTACCTTCCAAGGACGGTTGGAAGGGAGATCATGGTCATGTATGTTTTAAAATGAAAATCATTTAAAACTTGAACCTTGATTGGGAGGTATTGTAATATGATGTATACACTTGAACTTATTGCTATGTCAATTGGTATCATTGAACTCTTTCAATTGGTATCATTTTGATCTTTGTGTATACTCATATGTTTATTGTGTATGTATATTTTCAATTGGTATCATCTATTGGTGATTGGTACTCATTCTATTTCATACACATATACGTGTTTTATTTGTGCTTAAGATATAAATTTTTCACAAAATCTTGTTTATGCTAGTGCTTGAGCTTCAATTTTATTTCAATTGATTACTTTTAAATTGGTATCAAGCTCATGCATCTTTTTAGTTGATATTTCATAAAGGGGGAGAAATTTAATTTTGTCTTTCAATTGGTGATTCTTCTATTGGTATTTGTTTCCCACTCCCTTACTTTATGATTGAAAATTTCATATTGGTATCATATGTTTAATATGAAAATTATTTACAATTGGTATCAAAATTTTATTTAGACATTCAAAATTTATTATGTTTAATTTCAATTGATATCAAGATGTTTCATGTGTTTTTGCTTAAAATTGGTATCTAAAAATTTTTTTAAGAAAAATACAAAAGTTTTGATTTGTATTGACTATATGCATATAGATTCATGATGAGTGTATCTTGTATTGAAGAGCTTAGCATCTCTTCGTTATGTGGTACACGTGTGTAGCGGGAGCTTCACATCTCCTCTTATGCATTACATAGTGTGTGTTATGTGAATTAGAGCTTAACATCCCTCTTTCATGTAATGCATATGTGTAGGGAAGCTAACTTAACGTCTTCCTCTTCATGAATGTATATAGCATATAACATCTATTGATCTTTGTTTATTGATATCAAGATGCTTCATTGACATATTTATCTATTGATATCATGTTGTTTATAGTCACCCCTTATTGACCTTGTTTTTTTTTTAGACAAAAGGGGGAGAACATTGTTTTATTGTTTTGATTGACTTAAAAGGGGAGAAAGATTTTTACCCCTCATTTTATTGTTTGGATTGTTTAACCCATTCTTGATCTTTTTGTTTGACAAAAAGGGGGAGAAAAATTTGTTTGATTTGATTTCACTTTGAACCCTTTGTTGATGATTGACAAAAATGGGGAGAAGTATTTGAGTTTATATGCATGTTTTTCATTGCTTAAGGGAGAAGTATTTGTCTTCCTTGTTATTTATGCATATATGTTTTTGTATTGCAAATAGGAGAAAAAGATTTTGATTTATGCTTGTTGCATGTTTTATCTCCATACTTGCATACATATTCATGTGCTTCATTTCCATATCTTATTATTTATGTCTATGCATGAGTTAAGGGGAGCTTATTTGAAGTTTAACTTTAATCCATGCATATATAACTCCATGAGTTTTGTCATCATCAAAAAGGGGGAGATTGTTGGCCCAAAGGCCTTCCACTCTAGTTTTGATGATGATTAACTCATGTAGTTATGTTTACTAATAATCTTGTGTTGTTTAAGTTTCAGATCATTAACCAAGATATTAGTTGGTGATTAGCTTCAACAGGGTGTTTAGAAGCTTTTCATGATGATTCCAGGGCCAAAGCGTCAAGATCACATATTGCCTAGCCCATGGATGGAGTTTTGGAGCAAGTCAACTTGAAGATGAAGATCATCAAGAAGACTTAGGTATCCATAGTTTAGATAGTGTGTTTAGATCCATTTGTAAAGCTTAGTATAGTTGATATGCTCAAGTGCACAAACACACACGTTTTTATGTTTTGGATTTAGTTTTCATGAATAGTAGATCAAAACAAGTTACTTTATTTCTATGTATATTAGATGTATTCTAGATATACATACATGCTTTAACTTGCTAGACAAACCTATTTTGATATTCCTATTCATGTATTGAAAAATCAAGTTTGATAAAAATACAAGTGTTGGTTTTTGATAAACTTTACAAGACTCAAAAATGAATTTATATGATTAATATATGTCTTGAAATTTTTATCACAAGTTTATGTTTCCATATAAAATGATAAAACTATTTTGGTGATTTTTAGAAGTGTTAAAATATTTTTAGAAAAATATTTTACAGTGTTTTTCTGACCCAGATTTCTGTTCCAGGCTTCAATCAGTCGACTAGTCATCCTGACCTAGTGGACTTGGATGAAGTCGGTCGACCGGGCCGGTCGACCGACGTGCACAAATCTGTGCACGTTTGGAGGCACTGGGACGGTCGACCGCTCGGGTCGACCGGGGAACTTACAGTGCTCTCTGTTTGTTTCGGTCGACCGGGCCGGTCGACCGCAGTTGCCCAACGGTCATATTTCTGACCGTTGGCGGTCGACCGTTGCCTGTCAGAGCTGCCAGCTCAGCTCTAACGGCTAGTTTTCTGATGGGCCTATAAAAACCCCATCTCTTTGGGTTTTTGGCCAAGGTTTTTAGAGACAATTTCCAGACTTTCTCTATTGTTTTAAAAGAGTTTTTAAAAGAGTTTTGAGCCAAAAAGAATTCATCTTATTTGTTTTTAGGTTTTTGGAAAAATTAAAGAAAAGAGGATTTTGGGAGATTTGTCTTGGTTTTCATTCTATATCTTTTGCAAGAATTTTTCCAAGTGTTTTTTCTTTGTTGCTTGTTTTCCAAACACCTAGTTTCCAAACTTGAGCTATCACCTATCCTAATCTATTTAGGATCTTGTTTTTGTGGAAAAGAAAAGAGAAAAGAAAGAGAGATTGAGTTTGTGGTTTTTGGAACCACTTGTTGTAAACACCCTTATTCTTGTTGTATCCCTCTTAGGTAGAGGTGATCGGGTGATTGGTTTGCTCCCTCTAGTGAGAGGTGGAGTTTGGTTGTAAACCCTCTTCGGTAGAGGTGTTGGTTGTTGTGGTTGTTTGGCTAAGGGCCTACCCCTCTTGTGTGAGGAGGTGTTTGTTTGAGAGAGGAGTTAGGTACTCCATTGTTGTACAAATCCTTCTCGGTGAAGGTTCCCTCGGTGGGAGTCCTCGGTGGACGGTATAGTGGATTGAAAATCCTACACGGTGGTGTAGGCGGGGATGTAGAGCAAGGGTGCTCGAACCTCGAAACATATCATTGTGTTTGCGTTTGATCCACTTGTCTCTAAACTCTCTCTCTTTACATTTGTGCCAAGCATCATACTTCACTCATATCATATTTGCTTGTGTTGAACATAATTCATATTTTCATATCATATCTATTTGCTTGTGTTGTGCCTTGCATAATTCACATTGCTATATCTTGTATATACTTGGTTGTTTGTGTGTGCCTCACTTGTACCTAATCAACAAGAGCTTCACATAACACCTCAACCCATTCAAGGGGAATCAAAAGAAGTTAGTCCAGAGCCCTTCACGGGGAATTCGGCTACACTTGTTGATTGTACTAAGTATGTTTGCAATATTTGCATTAGCTTCCGCATTTAGCGCACTTAGTTTTGCATTTAGTTTTAGATTAACACTAACACCTATTCACCCCCCTCTAGGTGTTTCTTTCAAAAACCTTCATAGAAAAATACAGAATTTAAAATGTGCTAGGTTCTCAATTCTACCATTATAGCAAGTGGCCATGTGGGTCGTGATCCACAAGGAGAGACTGCGATGAAAGCGTGTTAATAAGTTTTTTCAAGTTGTCAAAAACTAGTTAAGAGTTCCTCTTTGCTTTTGAAAAGAAAAGGAAAAAGTTATGCTAGAAGAGAAGAAGATGGAAGAAGAAGATTCTATTGGTGTTGTTGTAAAAGAAAGAAAAAAACTAAGTTAAAAAGAAAGAATCAAAATGGTAAAGAAAGAGTTATTTTTGAAGTGGGATTCTAAACTAAGAAATTAAAATAAAGAACAACTAAAATTCACTTATCTCTTCGGTGCTTGCTTACCTTGAATCCGTTGCAACGATTTACCTTGGTTTGAAGATGATCAAAGCATGACATATAGGATCTTCCCCATTTCCATTCTAAACTAAAAAATTAAGGTGCAAGCTAAACTAATATAGAAATAGATATCCATCACGATAAGCTATCAATAGCACTTGCAAGGGCAAAACAAATTCGAGGCTATTGGAGTCAGTTGGATTTACAAGCACCTCAGAGAAAAGTAGAAGAAAAATAAAAATAAAGAACAAAAATATAACTTTCGATTAAATCAAGTAACAATGAAAGAAAAAAAGAAGAACACTTATACTGGTTTCATTCTAAGTACAGTCTTCACTCTCATTCTCTCATGAAACTCTTCTCTCCTTTAAGTTACATAAATAAAATTAAAAAATTACATTAAAAGAAAAAAATCTTAAATTAAATTAGAACAAAAAACTAGCCTATAATATAATCTTTCTCTGCTCAATCATGCCCTTTTGCCTTTAGAAATTTAAGCTTTTATAAGGAAAATGGAAGAGGGGAGGGCCGTAAGAAGATAGGGGGAGCAAATTCTCCCCTAACTCCCTAATAAGGCCATGACAACGCAGCTTTGGCCGCTTTTCTGTGGCCTGGATGTGGCTAAATGGCCACAGCCAGAGGGCATGGCTTCAAGATTTTCTTTCATCCCCTTTTATCTAGCTGTTTTTTCAGTTTGTCTCCGAATTTGACGATACGGTCGTTTGGCCACATCCAGGGAGCATGGCTTCAAGATTTTCTTTTATCTCCTTTTATCTAACTGTTTTGAGTTTGGTCTTCGGATTTCATGATACCATTATGGATCTTTAGCTAACTAAATAGATTCATAGAAATTCAAATTTTAACCGGTTTTCATTTGGTGTGATCTTCTAATTTACTCTGATCTTCAGCTTATCTCTTGAATATTTGTCCCAATTCTTGATTTTAATTTAAACTCATTTAAATTAGAATTTAAATGGGCTTTTGGGCTCATTTCTTTTCCATCTCCTTTAGTAAAGGCTTGCGCAAATGATAAATATGATTAAATAGCATAGTTTATTAAGATAAAATATAGAAATGTGATAATGAATATGCAATATCAGTTACCGATCACACCCCACACTTATCTTTTACTCATCTTCTAGTAGATTATTCGTTAGAAAATACATTAAGTATGATGGATATTCCTATTTGATTGCACAACTCTTACGTCTCAATGTTTCGAGTTATGATTGTTAATCTTAGAAGCCATTGCTAGGTTATCTCCTCTCAAACTCTAACCAAACCTTTTGATTAATTGTAACAATAAAGCATAAAATTTAACAACTTATCTTATAAAACATTTAAACTTTATAAAACACATAAGAGAATTTACACAAAACATAATTCTATATCATCAATACAATCCCTACATCATGCCCCTAGTTAAGAAAAATTATTTCATGGCTAAGAAAATAAAACACATTACAATATAAGAATAGATCATGAAATAAAATCAATTAGAGAGAAAAGTAAAAGAAAGGTAAGAAAGCACCAAAAAAAAATTAAGCCTTGAAGAATTTTCTACTGAAAGTACTATGAGATTTAATGGCTAACAGTAGAATGTTATTGATTTCGCTCAAATAAAAGAGAGAATAAAAAGTTGTATTTTACAAGAGGCTTGGCGGCGTTTACATAGAACAGAGAGAAGTAGAACCCTAGTCGAATACAAAAACTTAGGTTTTCAAAATTACACGAATTTCTGAGAGAATTCTATCCATAAGCACCGCCATAGCTCGGCCAGCTGGCCGAACTTCTTGCTGTATTGGCGCTCTGATTTTTGACTCGTGTAAACCTTTGAGTCCGCATTCCCGTTTGATTGGTTCATGGTTGCTTGGCTGAAATATACTGCTGGATGGCCGAACTCTAGGTCCATTTCAGTCCCAGATTTTTATAAAATTTCTGATTTTATCTATTGAGATGTCCCAACTCTGTTTCAGATCTCTGGTTCTGCATCTCTTTTATTCATTTGATATCGATAATTCGTCAATTTTGCTCTTTTTCTTCTAATTTGCTCTGGACCTAAATCTGCAAAATAACACTAACAAAATACCCATGCAACATTAAATATGGCACTAACAACCTCCTCCTTGAGGCACAACTCCAATCCAACAAACAATCACCTCACAACCCGAGGGATTAGCACAAAGCCAAGCAAGGATCGCCTCACAACTTGAGGGATACAAACCACTGGCACAAACAACCTCCTCAACCCAAGAGGGAAAAAGCACAAAGCAAAGTATAGAGGGTTTACAACTTGGTGGTTCAACAACAACCACAAACAATCTCTTTTCCCACACACAAAGATCCTATAGAGAAGATAGTAGATTTTTGCTCAAATGTGGAGAAAACCAAGGGATTTGAAACCAGCAACTCAAAGAAAAACTTTGGGAAATAATAGAAAATAAAGATAGTGAAATTCAAACAAAAACTTTTCCCAAAATCCCTTTTCTTTGATTTTTCAAACCCTAATAAAAACACCAAAAGGATTGTTCAATTTGAATTCAAAAACCTCTTTTAATTGCTGTGAAAACACCAGAGAGTATGAAAAAATTCGCACAAAAAATCTTAGAGAAAAACTCTTGCAAATGGGGTATTTATAGGCAAATCTGAAAACTAGCCGTTGGCAGCAGTTTTTGCCAAAATAACCCTGCCGGTCGACCGGTCCGGTCGACCGCCCAACGGTCAATTTTTGCCCGTTGGCAGCTACCGGTCGACCGCCCCGGTCGACCGAAACAAACAGAAAGCTCTGCTCTCAGTCCGGTCGACCGGTCCGGTCGACCGTCCCAGAGGTTCCAAACGTGCACAGAATTGTGCACGTTGGTCGACCGGCCCGGTCGACCGACCTCAGCCCTAGTCGACTAGTCAGGCTACTAGTCAACTTGGTTGAAGCCTGGAACAAAAAATCTGGGTCAGAAAATCAGTTTAAAAATATTTTGAAAATCTTTTAATACTCCTAAAAATCACCAAAAATAGTTTTATCATTTTGCATTGATATATAAACATGTGGTAAAAAGTTTAGCTCAAATATCAATCAATATGAACTATTTTTGTGTCTTATCATTTTTACAAAAACCAAAAACTGTATTTTCTAAAACTTGGATTTTGAATAGAAAATACGTTTTGTCCAAAACTCTTCCAAATACAAAAACATGATATTTAAACACTTTGAAGCATGATGCATATGGATAGAAATCTAATATATATGAAACAAATATATATCATAGTTTTTGTCATTAACTCCAAAATATGTTTTGTCAAAAATACCAAAACATAAAACACATGAATAAGTGAGTCAAAACTAAGTTTGTCTAGGAAATTAAAGCATGTATGTATATAGAACAAATCATATATACATTAAACCATGTAAACTTGTTTTGATCTATCTATTCATGAAAACCAAGATCAGTTAAACCTAAAACCGAAAAACCAAAAACCAATATTCAAAACATGAAACGTGTGTGTTGTGAACTTGAGCATTATCATACTATTCTAATCTTTACAAATTTGGATCTAAACACAAACTAAATTATGGTACCGAAGTCTTCTTGTAGAGCGCAATCTCCAAGCCGACTCGATCCAAACTCCTTGATCCATCGAGCAAGTGCTATATGTGATCTTTGACGCTCGGGCTCTTGAATCAACTTGTGAAAGATGTGTGGAAGCTTTCACCAACTAATAACTTGATTAATGATCTGAAACTAAACTCACAAGATTATTAGTACACATAACTACATGAGTTAATCATCATCAAAACTAGAGTGGAAGGCCTTTGGGCCAACAATCTCCCCCTTTTTGATGATGACAAAACTCATGGAGTTATATATGCATGGATTAAAGTTAAGCTTCAAAGAAGCTCCCCCTTAACTCATGCATAAACAAATAGACAACAAATAATATGCAATGAATATCAGACATGAAACATGAACCATGCATATCTATGCATAAACAATAAAGGGTTCTAGATGCCAATGAAATGTTCAATTACAAAACATGCTCTAGATACCAATTCCAATGAAATATTTAAAATAAAACATGCTCTAGATACCAATTACACTCTAGAGATACCAATTATAAAACATTCAATTACAAAACATGTATTAGATACCAATTAAAATTAAACTAGATTAAACTTAATATATGTAAAACAAAAACATGCATATATAACCCAAATTCTTCTCCCCCTTTTTGTCAATCATCAACAAAGGGGTAAAAACCAAAACAAAACAAAGTCTTCTTTCCTTTTAATACAAAGAGTCAATCTTTAATAAGGGGTAAAAGCAAAACCAAATCAATAGAAAAATCAATAAATATTTCTCCCCCTTTTTATTCGAAACAATGAATCCAAAGAAAATATGATTTTCTTTGTGTCTAAAACAAAAACAAAGTCAATTAGAGGTACCAATTGAAAATATGTCAAAGAATAGCATTTTGATACCAATTGAAAGGAAACAAAAAAAAAAATATTGATACCAATTTTAAGCAAAAACATATGAAACATCTTGATATTAATTGAAAATAAACTTAATAATCTTGAATGTTTAAACACACGTATTTTGATACCAATAGTAAATCATTTTCATTTTAAACAGATGATACCAATTTGAAATTTTCAATCATAAAGTAAGGGAGTGGGAATCAAATATCAATTGAGAAATCACCAATTGAAAGACAAAATCAAATATTCTCCCCTTTATGAAATACCAACTAAAATGATGCATAGGCTTGATACCAATTTAAAAATAATCAATTAAAACAAAATTGAAGCTCAAGCACTAGCATAAACAAGATTTTATACTTAAAGATATAGGGATATAATAAGCACAAATAAAACATATATATGTATGAAAAATAGATACCAATAGAAATTGATATTCTTAGAATGAAGCATACATACATACAAACACATATGAGTATACAAGAAATGTCAAGATTGATACCAATTGAAAGAATTCAATGATACCAATTAAAATAACAACAATATCCAATGTATATCTCATATAACTACCTCCCAATCATGGTTCAAGTTTTAAATGATTTTCATTATAAAGCATGCATGAACATGATCTCCCATCCATCCTCCCATTGAAGGTAGGGGTTTTCAAAAATAGGTTTGAAAATAAGCTTTGTTTGAAAATCTCTACCATAGTGAAGAATACGAACTAGTTATAGGAAAAACTTTTAGAACTAGTACGAAATCCTTCAAGTAAGGAATAAAACAAAATTGTTTTTCATGAAACACATGTAAATCACATGATCACTAAACACTCAAAGTCCATAAAGCTCATTCAAATTCTCATGAAAATAAATCATGAGTAAACTTATAAAGTGAGTGTACAAGTGTAATGTGACGCATATCAATCATGAAAATATTCAATTTGGCTCATATGAAATTCCTTGAAAACATGAAAACTTGAAAAACTAGATTTTCATTACCAAAAGAAATTCATCTAAGATGTGAAATCACCAATTGAAATCATCTTAAAAACAAGAGATTCATTATAAATGTGAAATCACTTAGCAAACATGAAATTTATCCAAACGATTTAAACTTCAAGGCATATGTATGTCATGTACAAACTAAAGTATACATACATATCCTAAACATAATGAGTCCACAAAAGTATATGCATGAAGGCACGTGGCTCAAGGATGTATATGTATAATCAATAGTTTGGATAGGATAGACATATACATGAAGTTAAACAAATAAACCCAAAATCAAGAAAAACCAAATTTTCACCAAACTAATTTCATTTCAAGGTATATGTATGAATTGTCAACACAATAAGTATACATACATATCCCTAAACACAATTGAGTCCATATATATAGATTTACATGAAAAGCAAATGACTCAAGGGGTATACATGTATATCTTAAGGTTTGGCAAAATAAACATATACATGAGATGAAAACTCATGCACATAAAACAAATCCGAAAATAGGAATACAAGTTTAAAATGCATGAATCATCAAAACTAGGCTATACTAACACATTTAATGGGTACAAATAAGCATCTAAGCACAAACATATATAAAGATTTATTTGTGTCCCACTACATGCGCAAGTATAAATTCTAGTCTTAATGAAAACTAACATCCAAACAAGTAATCAAATCATTAAGCACAAAACGGGATATATAAATCAACATGAAAGACATAAAAATGATCATGAAGAACATCCACATGCTATTAGAATCAAGAAATACAAAAATAGCCTATAAACATCAAAACATGTGGCAAAATTAGAAATCATACAACACATCACTATTGTTTAGCTATTACAATACATGTTAATTATTAAAACATGAATCATTAAAACAAAAGGTTATAGTCAACCATATGATTTAGCATGACAAGGACATGAGCATAAGATCTTATGATTAACATGATAGTTAAAACATAAAGAGAACACAAAATATGGGTCCATACTAAACATGGGTGTCTCAACAACTAATCATGTAAAGCATAAGTCTAATAAACATGGCAAACATCTTACTAATCATGAAACAATAAAACATGAATCATGAACATCCAAATGGTCATAATGCATATGCATGTGCATTAGATCTAGGGCATACATGTTAGTTTAAACAAGGTGAGAACACTAAATATAGATCCATATAAAACATGGTGCTCAAGTAACTAAACATGTATAACACTATTCTAATGAGCATGGCATAAGCATAATGAACAATAAACCATGACATGCTATAAATAGATGAACATGAAAAGTATGCAAATAAAAATGGGAGTTAGAGAATGATACCAAAACTCATGAGGGTGCATCTCTAGTTCTCCAAACCACGGTGGTCCTCCCACCAAATCTTCTTGAGAGTGAAGCATCCAAATGGTTCTCTTTAGGCACGGAACGCATCCACTCCAAGGCACCAACACTCTCACGTTTTGCGAGAGCTCCCACCTACATCAAAAAGTATAGAGGTGGTCTTTGGTACCCATTTCTTTGTGGGTCCACGGGGGTTAGTATCCTTTCTAACCCAAACAAGATTAGTTGCTAAATTTTCATGATAGATACGATCATAACAAAATCTAGCAAGATGGCCTTTTCGGCCACAATGTGTACATGTGTACACATGAGCATACGTGCGATGGTGGTGACCGTGGAAAGCATGTGTATGTCGTGAAGGGTGAGCATGCAAAGATGGACCTTGTTTCTTGCGAACCAAGGTTTCCAAACGTGTATGATTCAATGTGCATTGGCTCAAAGTGGAGCCCAAACATTCAACACTTTTCTTCAAAATATTTATATCATTTTCAATAGTGGAAGATAAAGTGGAGCATGCAATAGGTGTGCAAGAAGAAGAAGCTATACTAGCATGGCACACGTGAGAATCAATATCAACTTTTAAAGATTCATTTTTCTTTAAAACCAAATCCAATTCTTTTGTAATAGAATCAATTTTATTTTTCAAACAAGGTTATCTTTTACAACAAAATCTAATTTAGAAGATAACACCTCATTGTGCTTCACAACATCATCACAATCATTTTTGTTTTTCAAAATCTCAATCTCATCAAGGGCAAGGTCTAGTTGAGATCTTAGTGAGTCACGTTCACTAGTGATCTCTTCCTTTTCTTGCAAAACCAATTAAAAATTAGAACATAAATCTTTAATTCATTTTTCAAAACAAGGTTGTCCTCTATCAAAAGATTGTGTTTTTCAAACAAATTTTCAAGCTTTTGAGCAAGTTCCAAATTTAAAGTTTGAACTTCAAAACAACCATGGCAATAGGAACTAGAGCTATCATCTAATTGAGTGTCCGATTGTACCTCAAGGGAGTTTTTCCTTGGACCATGAAGCAATGCTCTTCGGACTTTTCTCTCTTAGATCTCCTCATCTTGTTGATAATCCTTGGAAGCTCGGGAGACGTCAATAAGCTCCAAACTGCAAAAGCCGAGTCATAATGATTAAACACCGGTAAAAGATGTTCACCTAGAGATGCTCTAAGTGTTCTAAGTGCTAATGCATTTGCCTTCTTATGCTTGCTACTATTGGGGAATGATTCCATAGTGGAGGCTTGATAAACTAAATGTCCTAGTCTTTTCAAATGGCTACTCATATTGGCCTTCCAAGCATCAAGTCTAATATGGTCAAACATAGGAGGGATATCCATGAGTGCAAACCAAATGAGTGCAAATGAAGATGCAAATGAAGATTAGCAAACCAAGATCTCACTCCTAGGTGGTTAAACCTAAATATCAGGAGCACTAGCTCTGATACCAATTGAAAGATCACCTAGAGGGGGGTGAATAGGTGATTATGCTAATCTAGTCAACTCAATGCGGAATTAAAAACTAATTTGCAAATTCAATAAGAGATGCACACAACCAAGCCAAGCATATAAGTATGTATGAGCAATATGAAAAGATGCAAGGCACAAAGTAAAGAGAGAGAGTAAGAGTCAGTGAACAAGCGCAAACACCGAGATATGTTTCGAGGTTCGAGCACCCAGCTCTACATCCCCGCCTTCACCCAGAAGGATTTTAAGTCCACTAGCTTGTCCACAAAGGACTCCCACAAAGGGAACCTCTACCGAGGATTTGGGGCAATCACAATACAAGGAGTACCCAACTCCTCTCCTTACAAACACAACCTCCTCCTTGAGGCACAACTCCAATCCAACAAACAATCACCTCACAACCCGAGGGATTAGCACAAAGCCAAGCAAGGATCGCCTCACAACTTGAGGGATACAAACCACTTGCACAAACAACCTCCTCAACCCAAGAGGGAAAAAGCACAAAGCAAAGTATAGAGGGTTTACAACTTGGTGGTTCAACAACAAACACAAACAATCTCTTTTCCCACACACAAAGATCCTATAGAGAAGATAGTAGATTTTTGCTCAAATGTGGAGAAAACCAAGGGATTTGAAACCAGCAACTCAAAGAAAAACTTTGGGAAATAATAGAAAATAAAGATAGTGAAATTCAAACAAAAACTTTTCCCAAAATCCCTTTTCTTTGGTTTTTCAAACCCTAATAAAAACACCAAAAGGATTGTTCAATTTGAATTCAAAAACCTCTTTAATTGCTGTGAAAACACCAGAGAGTATGAAAAAATTCGCACAAAAAATCTTAGAGAAAAACTCTTGCAAATGGGGTATTTATAGGCAAATCTGGAAACTAGCCGTTGGCAGCAGTTTTTGCCAAAATAACCCTGCCGGTCGACCGGTCCGGTCGACCGCCCAACGGTCAATTTTTGCCCGTTGGCAGCTACGGTCGACCGCCCCGGTCGACCGAAACAAACAGAGAGCTCTGCTCTCAGTCCGGTCGACCGGTCCGGTCGACCGTCCCAGAGGTTCCAAACGTGCACAGAATTGTGCACGTCGGTCGACCGGCCCGGTCGACCGACCTCAGCCCTAGTCGACTAGTCAGGCTACTAGTCGACTTGGTTGAAGCCTGGAACAAAAAATCTGGGTCAGAAAATCAGTTTAAAAATATTTTGAAAAATCTTTTAATACTCCTAAAAATCACCAAAAATAGTTTTATCATTTTGCATTGATATATAAACATGTGGTAAAAAGTTTAGCTCAAATATCAATCAATATGAACTATTTTTGTGTCTTATCATTTTTACCAAAAACCAAAAACTGTATTTTCTAAAACTTGGATTTTGAATAGAAAATACGTTTTGTCCAAAACTCTTCCAATTACAAAAACATGATATTTAAACACTTTGAAGCATGATGCATATGGATAGAAATCCAATATACATGAAACAAATATATATCATAGTTTTTGTCATTAACTCCAAAATATGTTTTGTCAAAAATACCAAAACATAAAACACATGAATAAGTGAGTCAAAACTAAGTTTGTCTAGGAAATTAAAGCATGTATGTATATAGAACAAATCATATATACATTAAACCATGTAAACTTGTTTTGATCTATCTATTCATGAAAACCAAGATCGGTTAAACCTAAAACCAAAAACCAAAAACCAATATTCAAAACATGAAACGTGTGTGTTGTGAACTTGAGCATTATCATACTATTCTAATCTTTATAAATTTGGATCTAAACACAAAACTAAACTATGGTACCGAAGTCTTCTTGTAGAGCGCAATCTCTAAGCCGACTCGATCCAAAACTCCTTGATCCATCGAGCAAGTGCTATATGTGATCTTTGACGCTCGGGCTCTTGAATCAACTTGTGAAAGATGTGTGGAAGCTTTCACCAACTAATAACATGATTAATGATCTGAAACTAAACTCACAAGATTATTAGTACACATAACTACATGAGTTAATCATCATCAAAACTAGAGTGGAAGGCCTTTGGGCCAACAATACTGTTTTTCAAAACTGTATTGTTTTTTGTATACGTACCGATCTCCTACATCGACATCATTTTCCTGTACCCATACCGATCCCCTGTATCGGTGCCATTTTCTTGTATTCATACTGATCTCCTGTACTAGTACTATTTTCCGGATAGTGATATATACTATGCTTATTACTTGACACGTGACTCCTGCATGTTATCATCTGGCACCTGTTTGATATCACTTATCACCTGTCACCTGATATATTACTACTTGCCTTATGATTATCATATTTCAGGAATCCTGTATTGCTATCCTGTATTATATACGGTGACCTTATTTCTACTACTTATGTACTCCTGTAACTCCTAAACTTCTCCTGCTCTTACTATTCCTGTAATATGATAATTACATAATAATAAACTATAAAAAAGCCAACTGACATTGGGTAACTGATGTACTTCAAGTGGTGAACATGTTTACACTAGTATTAGTTATGTTGTGCAACTAAAACTTCTGGTTCTGAGAGCCTCTGGTGACCGAGGGGAGTGCTGGCTCCTACCTTTTGTTACATTCCTGAATGGGCATAATATTAAAAATACACTAGAGGGGGGTAAATAGGTGTACTAACTAATCTAATGACAAATGATGTGGAATTAAAACTCAATTGTAACGCATTATGTGTAACTAAAGAGTGTAGCCGAATTCCCGTGAAGGACTCTGGACTATCTCCTCAAGATTCCTTTAAATAAGAGTTGAGGTGCTATATGAAGCTCTCTTGGTTCAACACAAGTATAGGCACACAAATAATACCAAGCATGTATGAGATATGAACAATAAAAAGTAATGCAAGATATAAGAGAGATAGAGTTTAGAGATAGTGGATCAAATACAAACACCAAGATATGTTTTGAGGTTCGAGCCACTACTCTACGTCCCCGCCTTCATACAGAAAGATTTCCACTATGTCCACACAGGATCTCCCACAAAGGGAAACTCCACCGAGAAATTTACATTACAAACTTAGGAATACATAACTCCTCTCTCCAACACAACCACCTCTACACAAGAGGTAAGACACAAAGCCAAAACAACAATCACCTCTACACAAGAGGGATAAGGCACAAAGCCAAATAACAACCACAATCACCTCTTCACAAGAGGGATAACCACAAACCTAAAACTTAATCACCTATACACTAGAGGGATAGGCAAAAAGCAAAAGCAAAGGAAAGATTATAACTCTTGGTGATCACAATAGACCACAAATAATATTTCCCACAAAAACAAGATCCTATAGATTGGATAGAGATGATAGCTCAAGTGTGAGAAAACAAGGAGTTTAGAAATCAAATCACAAAGAAAAATACTTGAGAAAAATACTAGAATGAAATAGAAATAAAGATCAAAACCAATTTCCCATATACTCTATTTTCTTTGATTTTTTTCAACTCTTGAAAATAAAATAAAATAAATCTTTTGGCACCAAAACTCTTCAAAAACTTGCTGTAAAAACATTTGTAAAGATGGAAAAATAGATCTCTAAATTCTTATTCAAAATAGCCCAAGAGATGGCTTATTTATAGGCTCTCAAGAAATATAGCTGTTGGCAGCAGAAAATGGCAGAATTGCCCATCCGATCGACTGGCCGACGGTCATATTTCTGACCGTTGTGCCTCCAATCGACCGCCCGGTCGACCGGGCACAACCTGTCGGTCGACCGCCCGGCCGACCGGCACCACCCGAGACATGGGTGGTTACAGTCGGTCGATCGCCCGACCTTGTAGGCTGGCCATGTGCATGTCCTTGTGCACATCGGTCGACCAGTCCGATCGACCGACCACTGGTCCGGTAGACCGTCCGGTCGACCGCCAGCTGGTTCTGGTAGCAATTTCAGAACTTGAAACTTAGATATTTTAACTCCAATACAATCCCATAAAATTCTATAAATTTCACAAAATAAGTTCTTATAAGATGTTTGAATAATCAATATGTGTGACCAAAAATCAACACATATTACAAACTATTTGAACTATTTTGTGATATAAAATATTTGGCCTTAAACAAAAACCGTATTTTTCGAAAACCAAATTTTGAAATGAAAATCCGATTATTCCAAACTTGTATAAATAAAAAAAAATATGATATTGAAACACATTTGAAGCATATTGTGTATGGATAGAACCCAATACACATGTAATAGATATATCTATTTTTCTGACATGAAATCCAAAATAGGTTTTGTTAATTACAAAACTTCTAAACACATAAATAGATCATCAGAATAAGTTTTTCTAAATATATATAAAGTATATATGTATATATATGAAATCTAATATGCATTAAATCATGTAAACTTGTTTTGATTCTATCTATTCATGAAAATCATATATATGTATATATGAAATCTAAAACCCGTTAAACTAACAACCAAACATATTGAACTTGAGTGGTGTGTGAACTTGAGCATATCAACACTATTTATCTTTACACAAGATCTAAACACAAACTCAACTAAACACAAACCGAACTCTTCTTGTAGAACTCTTTCTTCAAGTCGATTCGATCCAAACACGATCCAACGAGCTTGACTCTATCCGAGTGCTAGATGCGATCTTGACGCGCGAAATCTTGAATCAACATGTGCTAGCTCTCAAAACTCTTTTGTTGAAGCTAAACACGTACTAATATCTTGATCAATAACTAAAACTATATAAATACAAGATTATTAGTAAACTAACCTTCATAAGTTAGTCATCATCAAAACTAAGGTGATAGGCCTCTGGGCTAACAATCTCCCCCTTTTTGATGATGATAAAACTTATGAGGTTATATATATGCATCCATTAAGGATAGGCTTCATAGAAGCTCCTCCTTAACATATGCATAATCAATAAATATATAAAGATATGCAATGATTCTCAAGACACCAATAAAACAAGATATATGCATAAACACATAGTAAAGCATGCATATATAAACCTGAATTCTTCTCCCCCTTTTATCATTCATCAACAAAGGGGTGAAGACGAACAAACAACAAACATATTTTAAAACATAATTTTGATACCAATAAACACAACAATTGAAAGAAACAATTTTTTTAAATTGATGCCAATAAAACGACATGATATCAATTGAAAGTAAACACCAAATTTTTAGGTAAACACTATATTTTGCAATAAGGATACCAATTTGAAAATACTACCAATTTAAAATTATTGATATCAATATTAAAAATGTAAGCATATACCAAGCAAAATATTTTTTTCATCATAAAGAGTGGGAGTAAGATACCATTTGAAAAGTACAACCAGTTAAAAGATAAAATAAGAACTTTTCTCCTCTTTATGAAATACCAATAAAAATAATGCATAAGCTTGTATATAATACCAACTGAAAAATAATTGACGTTAAAAGCTAAATCAAGCTTAGCAAGAAATAATTTGTGCTAGAAATGTATGACATATATGTTTAAGCACAAGAAAACATCTATATGTATGTATTAGAGCAATATAATGTAACTTTAGATATGATTCATACATATAAAAAAAGAGTATACAAATTAAATTTTGATACAATTGAAATCAAATTTTAGTTGTCAAAACAAATGTTGGTACCATTTATAGATAAACAAAAAATTTTAAGATACCAATAGTAGATTTTGATATCAATAGAATGTGAAATTGATACCAATTGTAAGTATCAATTGAAATGAAGCACGAAATACATTTTGATACCAAAAAAAATATGAATATCAATTGTAAATTAATGCAAAAGCTTGTAAAGATATCAATTAATATTTAGAAATAAGTCAAGCTTAGCATAAACTATTTTGTGCTTTGTAAAAACATTATAAACAAAGCACAATTAAGATCATATATATGTATGTATGTAAATGAGAATACTAATTGAAATTTGAAGCATACATATATAAGAAAATAAATATGCGTATACAAACATATGAAATATCATAAGGATTATGTGTATAACTCATACCTATCACCCTATTCATGCACAAGTTTAAAAGATATTCTATAAGAATATACAAGGCATGTTCTCCCATCCAACCGCCCTTTGATGGTAGGGGCTTTAAAAATAAGAGTTTGAAATAATTTAACATATTTGAATACTCTACCAATTTGAGAATCAAGAAACTAGTTAAAGATCCTTCATAACATGAAACCAAATCATGTATCCCATAAAAACATGAAAATCACACGATCATCGATACTCAAATAGCATTAAAGCACATATATGCTCATGAAATAAAAAATCATGAGTAAACACCAAACATTGTGTGTAAGAGTCACATAATTAACAAAATCATTAAATAAGGCATTGAAACTCATATGAATTTTCTTTTATCGAAAGCAAGAAATCATCAAAACTAAATACGCTTCAAGGTATATGTATGTTTTGTTGAAACTAAAAGTATACAAACATATCCCAAACATAAACGAGTCCAAAGTAGAATATTTTATGAAAAGCAAGTGACTCTAGAACAGATATGTATATCTAATAGTTTTAGACAAAATTAACATATACAGGAAAATATATACATTTTTATGAAAACATATACAAAAATAGGAAAACAAGTATAAATGAAAGAATCATCAAAACTAGGTTATACATGTACATGTGATGAGTACAAATGAGCAATAAACCACAGACACATAATAACCAAGTGTAGCTCCCTACTTGTACAAGTATAAACACAAGTTTTAATGAAAATTTATCTAAACAAGTAATCAAAAATATGAAGTGCAAAATTATAAACAAACTTGATCATTAGGATAAATGCACGTGTTTTAGAATAGGATATATACAATAGCTAAACTATAGTGAGAACACAAAAGTAATAGTCCATATAAACATGGGTGTATCTCAAAGACTACATACGTATATCGCAAGTCTAATAAATATTGCATTTAAACATAATGAACATGAAAAATCAAAACATGCTAAAAGTCAATCTGTAATACCCTGTTCCCAGAATACGTACTTAGTTGCGTATTCAGTTTTCGACCGTATTTTTCGATTTACTTCCTGTATTTGACCGATTTCACTTTCAAATATCATTTTCCAATATATTAGATTTTCTATGATTTTCTGGATTTTTCCTGAATTAAAATAAATTTCTTCAAACCGGTGTCGACCAGTGTCGCTGATCGATTCCTGGATTTTTATTTTACAAACGGTTAAGAATTTCTAGAAGAGTCTTTAGACCTTATTTCTTAGAATGATATTTCCTACTTAAATACTTTTTCTGCGAATTTTATGAATTTATGAAAATTTCAACGGAGTCGGTAAATTACTGATTCCGGGATTTTTAGTTTTAAAACTATAAAGTATTTCTTAAAAAGGATTTCACTATTAGTCTTCATATATTATTATTGATTTTTGGTAAAATTTACGAGTCGTTCCGAGATACTTGAATTTCGGACGATTTCGGTATTTCCCGAAATGTTTTCCGCATCCTCGACTTAAACCCGGGAACTTGTATTTTCAATATTTTATTTTCTTAATCCAAGAGAAAATATCTTCTCCTTTATGATTTCTTTTCTTTTTCCTTTCCTTATTTCTTTCCTCCACAACCACAAGTTTTTTTTTTTCCATTTTCCAAAATTCCATTTTCTCCAAAAATTTCAACTCCACACAATTTTCTCACCTACTTCCTCATTAAATGCCCATCTTCTCTCTCTCTCCCATGGCCGGCCAAGTGGTGGCTAGGAGAGACACCTCACCTCCCCTTTTTTGCCTCTCAATTTCTTAAATTGCATCTCCTTTACAAAAATCAAATCCTATATAAGTTTCCCTTTACATTCTTTTACTCTTTTCTTCACTTCACCAAGAGTTTAGCCTTCACCATTTCCTTCTCCATCTCAAACCCTAACTCCAAACTCACCTAGGTTTTCATCTCCATCTCTAGCAACCTTCTCTACCTTGAACTTGGATCGCATCTCTCTTCGTCGGAAGTATCGCCAAGGATCGAGTGGGTGATACCGTCGACTACGATCTCTTCCGAACTCGCATAGAACTTCGATTAACCGTTCGAGGTGAGTATATTTACTCACCAAGACTTGTAAACTCCTTTGTGTACTTGTGTTGACAAATCATGCACACTTGTGACATAAAAATCATATTTTTAGACCCTCAAACAAAACCCTAGAAATCTGTTCTGTTTGCTGTTTTCCCACGATTAGTCGACTAGACCTAGGGACTAGTCGACTAACCCACCTTAGTTGAAACGTAACATTTTCTGATTTCACAGTTTTAGTCGACTAGATCCTATTATTAGTCGACTTAGGACCCCTAGTCGACTACCCATTCCTCCCTAGTCGACTCCTGTTTTCCTGAAATAGAACATCAACTCTCTGTATTACAGACTTAGTCGACTTAAGTATCCATTAGTCGACTAGTAGTTCCCTGTTAGTCGACTACCCTTACAACCCTAGTCGACTAACTTTCCCTGAAACAGAACCCAACTCTCTGTTTCCCAGTTTTAGTCGACTCATCCAGACTAGTAGTCGACTTAAGACCCCTAATAGTCGACTAACCCTCCCACCTAGTCGACTAATTCTGACTGTTTGACTTAGTTGATTCTGTTCTGAATTTGGATCTTATTGTTGATACATGTATGGCATATTACTTTTGTTCATGCTTCATAACTGGTACTACATGACATGTTACTTGATAGACATTATCTCATATTACTTCATGACTTGTTATTACATATCATCGCTCCATAACTTGTTAAAATGTGAATATCACCACTTATCATGCCATCACTTGAACCAAGCATGATACACTTGACTTTTGCATAAAATGGACCAACTTACACATGGGTCGGGGGAAAACATGCGGATATCGACATGTGTTCGTGTTTACAGTGGCTTTTAGGAATGTTGTGCAACTCATGTTCCGGTCTGACCTGTGGGCCTCCAGGGGACCGAGGGGAGTGCTTGCTCCCTCTATTACTGGTACCATCATGTTAAGGGCATACATAAGTCCCTCCTGTTTAGCCTAGCGGCTGGCTTCCGTCACCAAGCAACGGAACAATCCTGGACCGTTATCTCGGGCATGTACGGGGTCCACTGTAAACATAGTTCGTCGATACAACCGCTGATTTCCAATAACAACCTTGCTTTACTAGGATATGGATCTATGTGCTCTGGGACGCTGGGTCACATAGTTAGATATCACAGTAAGACAAGTAATAATAATAAGATGTTAACTGTAAATCTAATGTATTAGGACTTTATTTCTTCATGCTTTTCATACTTGTTAGCTGATATTCCTTATATGGTTTCATACTACTTATTCATGTCTCTTAGCCACTTGGCTGTAGTCCGTTTATTGTTTATATGTCTTGACTCCCTTGGATTTGCACATTCAGATTCCGAAGCTTGGAACGAAGTGGAGCCATCCACAGAGGACCAAGCTTACTTTAGTGAGCAGGCGGACTAGTTCCAGTCCCTTCGTGCCAGACTTATTTTTGACTCACGAGATCCTCCTTCTACTTGTGAGCTTTTTGTATACATATTTGTATATATTTCTTTTGGACTTGGTTATGATGTAATACACATGTAATGTGTAATACTTTTTAATATCCTGTGATAACTTTGTATGTGTACTTCTTGTGTTGGCATATGTATTGATACCACGCTTTGCCGTGTACTCTGTTTCTTGTTGTACTTTTTGCTTAGCGTATATACGTGTGGGGCATTATCTGACCTACGTATATTCGTCGCAGTGACGTCCCTGTATTCGTGGAATCGGGGCGTTACAGGTTGGTATCAGAGCCTAGGCTCTCACACCTGAAGTACAATCGAGCGGCAAATTTTAATAATTTGCTGATGCCAACTACAATATACAAAGTTATTAAGTCCTCCTTGATTCCTTCTTGATTCCTTCCCTTGTATCCTAAACTCCTTCCATTTGTTTCCAAATTCCAGTTATCTTTCCCCAACTCGGTATGGAGCGAAGGACGGGCCGTAACCACTCGGGGCAAGCTTCGAATGGACCCACGGGAGAGAATGTGGATATTTTGAGGGTCATTCAGACCATGATGGAAAACCAGCAGCAGCAGACTGAACTCCTCAGGCAAGAATTGGCAGCACCGAAGGAACAGAGGCCGGGAAATGTATCGGACTTCAGACGGCTGCAACCAGCTATCTTCACGGGAGGCGAGAAACCATTGGATGCTGAACAATGGTTGACGGATACCACAGATCTGCTGAATGCAGCCAGGGTACCAAAGGAGAACCAAGTTGAGGTCGCCAAGATTCAGTTGAAGGATATAGCCAGAACTTGGTGGCTAGCTGAGGAGGCCAGACTGGAGAAGCCTGTCACCTGGGACACGTTCTCCAAGAGTTTCTACAACAGATTCTTCCCTGCTACTGCTCAGAAAGATATGGAAGAGCAGTTTATCAGGCTCCAGCAAGGGAGCAAGTCCGTGGACGAGTATGCTGCAGAGTTTCTTAGATTGAGCCGCTTTGCTCCGTACATGGTGACGGATGAGGAGAAGCGGGCAAGCAGGTTCCAGCAGGGTCTGCAGATGGACATACAAGTTTTCCTGATGCCCCAGCAACTGAAGACTTATTCTGAGGTTCTCACCATAGCTCGAGAGGTGGAGCGTGGGCTTGAGAAGAAGAAAGTTGACCAGATGGGGAACCAGGCCATGAAGAGGCCATTTGTACCATGGGAAGAGGAGGCCCATATAGAGCAGCGAAAGTTCAGAGGCAACCTTTCAGGCCAGCTCCTTACCAGACGGCCCAACCAGTTTCTTTCTGCAGTTATTGTCAGAAGCCAGGGCATATCCGACAGAATTGCCGGAGGGCAAATGGGTTGTGTTTGGTGTGTGGATCACGGGATCATTCTATAGAGACCTGTCCACACAGGAGATTGGGGGTAGCCAACCAGACTTTGCCAGCACTCCCAGGACCCAATGGACAGAGAGTGCTACCAGGGCCACTTGGGCAGAGGAATCAGGGACCAGTAATGAGGAGAGCTCTTCCCCTTCCGCCACAGCATGTTGTTCGCCCAGTCCAGAGAGGAGCCAGGACTGCAGCAGGGCGTGGTAGAGGTCAGGCTTACACTCTTACAGCAGAGGAGGCTGAGACTTCAGAGGAAGTGATAACAGGTAACATCAGAGTTCATTCAAAACCTGTTCTCGCTCTCTTCGATTCAGGTGCATCCCATTGTTATATCTCAGACCATTTTGTGGCTTTGCATTCTATACTGTTAAATCTTTAGACCACAAATGGGAGATTAGTACAGGGAATGGGGTAGTCATATCTTCTAGAGTCTGTACTGATTGTCCGGTAGAACTATGTGATAAGATCTTGGCCATAGATATGATCGTACTAGACACCAAAGGGTACGACGTAATCTTAGGCATGACCTGGCTCAGTCAGTACCATGCAATTATTGATTGTAGGGAGAAGAAAATTGATTTCAGAATCCCTCATCAACCGGAGTTCCAATTCAGTGGAGAAGTGAAGTCTACCAATGGAAAGACTCGGATGACTACTTCGGAGGTTCAGAAGCAGAAGGTACCAGTGTGGAATGAATTCCCAGGAGTGTTTGCTGAGATCTCAGGACTGCCACCGGATAGGATGATTGAGTTCTCCATTGATACAGTTCCAGGAGCAGCTCCTATATCCAAGGCTCCGTACAGGATGGCACCGACGGAGTTAGAGATTCTGAAGAAGCAACTGCAGGAATACTCAGACAAGGGATTGATTCGGCCAAGTACTTCACCATGGGGAGCTCTAGTACTGTTGGCAAACAAGAAGGATGGTGGTAAGAGACTTTGTATTGACTATAGGGAGTTGAACAAAGTTACCATCAAGAACAAGTATCCTTTACCCAGGATTGATGATCTGTTTGATCAGCTTCATGGAGCCCGTGTATTCTCTAAATTGGATTTACAGTCGGGTTACCATCAGCTGAGGGTGAAGAAGGAGGATATCCCGAGACGGCATTCAGGACCCGTTATGGCCACTATGAGTTTCTAGTTATGCCTTTCGGAGTCACCAATGCCCCTTCAGTTTTCATGGATTTGATGAACCGAGTGTTCTCTCGCCTATCTGGATCAGTTTGTTGTTGTTTTCATAGATGACATCCTGATCTATTCAAAGAACAACAGGGAGCATGCAGAACACTTGAGGATTGTATTGCAGACTCTCCAACAGGAGCAGCTTCATGCTAAGAGGAGCAAGTGTGATTTCTGGTTGGACAGCATAGCTTTCCTTGGACACATAGTTTCAGCAGAAGGGATTTCAGTTGACCCCAGCAAAGTCCAGGCAGTGAGGGATTGGCAGATTCCGAGGACAGTGACTGAGATTAAGAGTTTTCTTGGACTAGCCGGATATTACAGACGCTTTGTCCAGGATTTCTCTAGATTGCAGCTCCATTGACCAGGCTCACCAGGAAAGGGAAAGGTACATATGGACAGAGGAGTGTACCGCAGCATTTGAGCAATTGAAGCAGAGGCTCATTTCAGCTCCAATCTTGAGGACTCCCTCAGGTAGAGGAGGGATGGTCATCTACAGTGATGCATCAGGTAAAGGCCTGGGGTGTGTGCTTATGCAACATGGTCATGTTATAGCATATGCATCAAGGCAACTGAAGACTCATGAGCGGAATTACCCAACTCATGACTTGGAGCTAGCAGCTGTGATATTTGCATTGAAGATCTGGAGGCATTATCTTCTGGGAGATAAAGTGTTGATATACACTGATCACAAGAGCCTCAAGTATATTTTCTCACAGAAAGAGTTGAATATGAGGCAGAGGAGATGGCTTGAACTGATGGCGGACTATGATATTGACTTGCAATATCATCCGGGCAAGGTCAATACAGTTCCAGATGCACTAAGCAGGATGCCAGAGAATAGAATGCTTGTCCAAATCACTCAGCAGAAGGAGTTGATTCAAGACTTTATCAGATTGGACTTGATGATAGCTCGAGGAACTGAGAAGGCAGGACAGTTCATGGCTTTGCAGATTCAGTCATCATTGATAGATGAGATCAAGGAAGCTCAAAGGAAGATCCCAGATTACAGAAATTCCGAGCTCAGGTAGGGGCTGGATTGAGGACTGATATCTGTATTCATCCAGATGGTGCCTTATATTTTGGTAGCAGGATTTGTGTCCCTCAAGGAGATGTTAGACAGAAGATTCTGGCAGAAGCACACAGTTCAGCATATTCCATCCACCCAGGGGGAAACAAGATGTATCAGGACTTGAAGAAGCAGTTTTGGTGGAATGCTATGAAGAGGGAGATAGCTCAGTTTGTAGCCAAGTGCCTGGTGTGCCAGCAGATAAAGATAGAGCATCAGAGATCAGCTGGACTTCTACAACCCTTACCAATACCCGAATGGAAGTGGGAGCACATCACTATGGATTTTGTCACGGCATTACCTCGTAGTCCCAAGGGTAACAATGCTGTGTGGGTCATCATTGATCGCCTCACCAAGTCAGCTCACTTCATACCATTCAGGGTAGGTCAGTCAACAGAGGTTCTGGCAGACAAGTACATGAAAGAGATAGTTCGTCTGCATGGAGTTCCAGTCAGTATTGTATCAGACAGAGACACAAGATTCAGATCTCATTTCTGGAGAGTCTCCAAGAAAGTTTGGGAACTCGTCTGAAATTCAGTACATCATATCATCCTCAGACAGACGGACAATCTGAGAGGACTATCCAGATTCTTGAAGATATGCTAAGGGCCTGCATGATTGAATTCCAGGGATCATGGGAAGACCATCTTCATTTGGCTGAATTTTCTTATAATAACAGTTACCAGGCAAGTATCAAGATGGCACCATTTGAAGCATTGTATGGAAGGAAGTGTAGGTCACCGATTTGTTGGGATGAAGTCGGTGAGAGGGGACTTTTGGGCCAGAGATTCTGATTCAGACCACAGAGAAAGTCAGAATCATCAGAGACCACCTCAGGGCAGCACAGAGCCGTCAGAAGAGTTGGGCTGACACACAGAGAAGGCCATTGGAGTTCCAGGCAGGTGACCATGTGTTTTTAAAGATATCACCTACCAAGGGAGTTATCCGGTTCGGTACTCGTGGAAAGCTTAGTCCGAGGTACATCGGCCCATTCGAGATCTTGGACCGTGTGGGAGATGTATCGTACAGATTGGCTTTACCTCCATCTTTGGAGGGAGTGCACAATGTTTTCCACGTATCACAGCTGAGGAAATATGTAAAGGATGATAGTCATATTTTGGATCATTCCGAACTGGAACTGCAGCCAGATTTATCATATCAGGAGCAGCCGATGGCCATTTTGGATAAGAGTGTGAAGACACTGAAGAACAAGGCTATACCATTAGTGTTGGTGTCTTGGAACCGGTATGCGCCGGGAGAGGCCACTTGGGATGAGAGGACGTTATCCGAGAGCGCTATCCTCAACTCTTCACATCTTGATTGGTAAGACTCTTTCCTTCTATTCTTCTCTACCGTTATCTTCCATCTTATCCTTCTCTATCTGTTACTTTTCCTATTACCTTTCACCTTATGAAATTTCGAGGACGAAATTTTTGTAAGGTGGGTGGATTGTAATACCCTGTTCCCAGAATACGTACTTAGTTGCGTATTCAGTTTTCGACCGTATTTTTCGATTTACTTCCTGTATTTGACCGATTTCACTTTCAAATATCATTTTCCAATATATTAGATTTTCTATGATTTTCTGGATTTTTCCTGAATTAAAATAAATTTCTTCAAAACCGGTGTCGACCAGTGTCGCTGATCGATTCCTGGATTTTATTTTACAAACGGTTAAGAATTTCTAGAAGAGTCTTTAGACCTTATTTCTTAGAATGATATTTCCTACTTAAATACTTTTTCTGCGAATTTTATGAATTTATGAAAATTTCAACGGAGTCGGTAAATTACTGATTCCGGGATTTTTAGTTTTAAAACTATAAAGTATTTCTTAAAAGGATTTCACTATTAGTCTTCATATATTATTATTGATTTTTGGTAAAATTTACGAGTCGTTCCGAGATACTTGAATTTCGGACGATTTCGGTATTTCCCGAAATGTTTTCCGCATCCTCGACTTAAACCCGGGAACTTGTATTTTCAATATTTTATTTTCTTAATCCAAGAGAAAATATCTTCTCCTTTATGATTTCTTTTCTTTTTCCTTTCCTTATTTCTTTCCTCCACAACCACAAGTTTTTTTTTCCATTTTCCAAAATTCCATTTTCTCCAAAAATTTCAACTCCACACAATTTTCTCACCTACTTCCTCATTAAATGCCCATCTTCTTTCTCTCTCCCATGGCCGGCCAAGTGGTGGCTAGGAGAGACACCTCACCTCCCCTTTTTTGCACAAAACCCCCTCTCAATTTCTTTAATTGCATCTCCTTTACAAAAATCAAATCCTATATAAGTTTCCCTTTACATTCTTTTACTCTTTTCTTCACTTCACCAAGAGTTTAGCCTTCACCATTTCCTTCTCCATCTCAAACCCTAACTCCAAACTCACCTAGGTTTTCATCTCCATCTCTAGCAACCTTCTCTACCTTGAACTTGGATCGCATCTCTCTTCGTCGGAAGTATCGCCAAGGATCGAGTGGTGATACCGTCGACTACGATCTCTTCCGAACTCGCATAGAACTTCGATTAACCGTTCGAGGTGAGTATATTTACTCACCAAGACTTGTAAACTCCTTTGTGTACTTGTGTTGACAAATCATGCACACTTGTGACATAAAAATCATATTTTTAGACCCTCAAACAAAACCCTAGAAATCTGTTCTGTTTGCTGTTTTCCCACGATTAGTCGACTAGACCTAGGGACTAGTCGACTAACCCACCTTAGTTGAAACGTAACATTTTCTGATTTCACAGTTTTAGTCGACTAGATCCTATTATTAGTCGACTTAGACCCCTAGTCGACTACCCATTCCTCCCTAGTCGACTCCTGTTTTCCTGAATAGAACATCAACTCTCTGTATTACAGACTTAGTCGACTTAAGTATCCATTAGTCGACTAGTAGTTCCCTGTTAGTCGACTACCCTTACAACCCTAGTCGACTAACTTTCCCTGAAACAGAACCCAACTCTCTGTTTCCCAGTTTTAGTCGACTCATCCAGACTAGTAGTCGACTTAAGACCCCTAATAGTCGACTAACCCTCCCACCTAGTCGACTAATTCTGACTGTTTGACTTAGTTGATTCTGTTCTGAATTTGGATCTTATTGTTGATACATGTATGGCATATTACTTTTGTTCATGCTTCATAACTGGTACTACATGACATGTTACTTGATAGACATTATCTCATATTACTTCATGACTTGTTATTACATATCATCGCTCCATAACTTGTTAAAATGTGAATATCACCACTTATCATGCCATCACTTGAACCAAGCATGATACACTTGACTTTGGCATAAAATGGACCAACTTACACATGAGTCGGGGGAAAACATGCGGATATCGACATGTGTTCGTGTTTACAGTGGCTTTTAGGAATGTTGTGCAACTCATGTTCCGGTCTGACCTGTGGGCCTCCAGGGGACCGAGGGGAGTGCTTGCTCCCTCTATTACTGGTACCATCATGTTAAGGGCATACATAAGTCCCTCCTGTTTAGCCTAGCGGCTGGCTTCCGTCACCAAGCAACGGAACAATCCTGGACCGTTATCCCGGGCATGTACGGGGTCCACTGTAAACATAGTTCGTCGATACAACCGCTGATTTCCAATAACAACCTTGCTTTACTAGGATATGGATCTATGTGCTCTGGGACGCTGGGTTACATAGTTAGATATCACAGTAAGACAAGTAATAATAATAAGATGTTAACTGTAAATCTAATGTATTAGGACTTTATTTCTTCATGCTTTTCATACGTGTTAGCTGATATTCCTTATATGGTTTCATACTACTTATTCATGTCTCTTAGCCACTTGGCTGTAGTCCGTTTATTGTTTATATGTCTTGACTCCCTTGGATTTGCACATTCAGATTCCGAAGCTTGGAACGAAGTGGAGCCATCCACAGAGGACCAAGCTTACTTTAGTGAGCAGGCGGACTAGTTCCAGTCCCTTCGTGCCAGACTTATTTTTGACTCACGAGATCCTCCTTCTACTTGTGAGCTTTTTGTATACATATTTGTATATATTTCTTTTGGACTTGGTTATGATGTAATACACATGTAATGTGTAATACTTTTTAATATCCTGTGATAACTTTGTTTGTGTACTTCTTGTGTTGGCATATGTATTGATACCACGCTTTGCCGTGTACTCTGTTTCTTGTTGTACTTTTTGCTTAGCGTATATACGTGTGGGGCATTATCTGACCTACGTATATTCGTCGCAGTGACGTCCCTGTATTCGTGGAATCGGGGCGTTACACAATCAATGAGAGCATGTAAATAAAAGTGAGGGTTAGAGATAGTTATCAAAACCAATAGGACTAATCTCTAGGTCTCCAAACCATGGTGGTCCTCCCATCAAACATCCTTGAAGGTGATGCATCCAATATAGTGTCCATCAAGCTCAAATGCATCCACCATCAAGGCACCAATACCTCTCACGTCATGTGAGAGCCCACACCTACATCAAATATAATAGGAGTGGATTTTAGTACCCATACCTTATTGGGTCCATGGGGGTTAGCACCTTTCCTAACCCAAACAAATTTGTTTGCAAAATTTAAATTATATAATTTATCATAAAAAAATCTTGTAAGGTGGCCCGTACGTCCACAATATATATAAGTGTACACATGAGCATACATAGAATCATGTGTGTACATGATGAGCATGTGTATGCCGTGTATGGTGTACATGAATATGAGGTGCATGTTTCTTGTGAAACATGGATTCCAATCGTATGTGATTCATGACACATTGACTCAAAGTGGAGCCCAAATAATCTATACTTTTCTTCAACATACAAATATCATTTTCAACATTAGAAGAAGAAGTGGAGAATGCAATAGAAATACTAGATGATAAAGATATAGTAGCATGGCAAACATGTGAATCTAAATCATTTTTAAAGAAGTATTTTCTTTTGAAACTAAATCCAATTTTTTTGAAATTAAAGCAATTTTATTTTTTAAAGAATTATTTTTTTAAAACAATTTCAAGTTTTGAAGATAAAACCTCATTTTTTTTAAAACATCATCACAAGTAATTTTACTCTTTAAAAATTTATTTTCATATAAGACAAGGTTAAATTGGGATTTCAATGAGTCCCTTTCATTTGAGATCTCAACCTTCTTGCAAAACCATATCGAGTTTAGAAAATAAATTTTTATTTTCTTCTTTTAGTTCAAAACTTTTCTTTTTCAAAAGATTATACTTTTCAAGCAAGTTTTCACAAAATAATGAAAGTTCTTCATTTAAGGCATCGGCATCCATATTGTCATCACCTGAAGAACTAGCACTATCATCTACTTGAGTATCCGAATGTACCTCAAGGGAGTCATTCCCTTGGACCATGTAGCAAGCTTCGTCGGACTCATCTTCACTGGATTCTTTCTCCACATAGTTTGTCATTTGAAACTTGGGAGAGGTTAATATATTCCACACTGTAAAAGCGGAATCACAATGAGAAATCATAGATAAATATTCTTTACTAAGAGAATGCTTTAGTGCATCTAGGGCTTGTGCATGAGCCTCAATGTACTTGTCATTACCAAAATAGATTTTCTTGGTAGTGGCAAGATAAATATGTATTCCTAGGATTTTAAGGTACATGGACATCTTAACTTTTCAAATATTAATGTTGTTAACATCATACATCGGAGGGGTCATAAAATTCATGAGTGTATAAACTATATGTGTACAAATATAAATCTAGATTAGCAATCCAAGATCTCACTCCTAAGTGATTAAACCTAATATTAGGAGCGTAAGCTCTGATACCAATTGAAAATACATCCAATGTGTGTGTGTTTCTGTGTGTTTATACATGTGTGTGATGTATGTGTGTGTTCATGGGTGCATGTGTCGATGTGTGTGTGTGTATGATGCGTGTGATGTTTGTATATGTGTTCATGTGTGTGCACCTTGTGAATCAAAAATTATTTTGTTTGAATTGTTTATGCCATGTTTTATCAAAAATTAATATTTTATTTTTTATGTCAAGATATAGTAAATATGGATCGAAAATGGATTCGTGCTGATTGGTTAAGTACCGAATATGAGAAAGATATGGAGGAGTTTATCAATTTTATTGTTGAGCATGCTGACAATCCTAACTGTATTAATTGTCTATGCATAAAATGTGCTTGTCTTGATAAAGTTATTGAAGTATTAAGAGACTATTTATTCATTAATGGGTCTGATACAAGTTATATAAGATGGATATGACACAGTGAGAGTGTAAGAGAAGATAGACTTATAAATTCAAGTGATAAAAGATGTGATGAAACGGAAGAAGTTGAATGGGATGAGGGTGATAAATTAGAAGATATGATGCATGATGTAGATGAATACTTTATGGATCATCCACACTTATTCGAGAGCTTGAAGAAAGATGCAGAAAAATCTTTATATGTTGGTTCTAAATTTACTAGGTTGTCTGCAGTATTGAGATTATATAATTTGAAAGTAGAAATAAGTGGAGCAATAATAGTTTTACATCCTTATGAAACTCTTGAAAGATATGCTTTCTGAGACAATGAACTTCTGGATCGCACGTACGAGGCCAAGAAAATTATGCGCTCTATCAGTATGGATTATGAAAAGAAACATGCTTGCCCTAATGATTGTATTTTGTACCGAAAAAATATGAACATTTAGAGAAATGTCCGGTGCGTTGAAGGTCAAGGTACAGAACAAATGACAAATTTTCAGCTAAGGTATTATGATATTTTCTGATAATATCTAGATTTAAATACATGTTTAAGAATGCAGAACATGTGATTGAATATTAATGCATATCTATCATATCCAACCGACTAGGTGACCTCCGTTGGTGATGCTATTGGTTCTTTTATTGTATGGCCAATAAGACTTATTTCTTTGCATATCCAGGTATGTTATCAAAATGAAAGTACAAGTTCTGATTTTTAATTAAAAATTTACAATTGACTAATGTTAATATGGTATTTTGACAGGAAATGGCTAAAGGGAAGGGTGTGGCACGTCCAACGGTGAACCAACCCACAAAATAATTGGTCAACCAGCTGTTTCAAAGAGCAGAAAATGAATGTATCCACAAGCAAATAAGGACAGTGAGTATTTTAAGGAGGAGGATGAGAACTGATGATATCATCGAAATAAGAATGCCTCCTGTTATCATTGGATATAGTCCTCTCCTAAGCCTCGAACGTAGTGATATTTTGCAGCTCGTAGGCAAGGAGTAGATATGCGCGGTATGCATCACTGTATATATTAAGTGAGTAATTAATAGTTATTAATTTATGTGAATTAAATATTTTTAAGTTTTTAATTGTTGTTTAATTTTTTTTTTAGGTTTTTATATTAGATGTGTGATCGTATAAGCATTAGTGATATGTATGATTTTATTTGTCTATACAGTATCGCATATGTTTATGAAGCTTTGGCTGAGCCTGAAAGGAAAAAATCTATGTTTGTCTTGAAGACAATGGATGGATGTCAGCGCGGTCTTTTATATTTTGCACCGTTTAATACGGGGTAAGTACTCAAGTTTTATTATAAAATTTAATTATTGTTTTAATTTAGATTCATACTAATTTCTATTATAGTTCACATTAGATATTGATGATTGACCCACACAACACTATTATATATCGGTTGGACTCCTTACATCACGAGCTGGGATGTGAGATTGTTGATATGATAAATATGTGAGTGCTTAATACTTATATCTACTTCATTAGCTTTAATATATATAAATCTTTTATTAATATTCTTGTTTATTTTATGAAAAGAGTCGTGACAATGTTTATCACAAATAGTAATCAAAATGTGCGGTCTACGAGTAGGCATCCGACATGGAGAATTATTAAGGTATTTTTCTTTTAATATTTAATATTTTTAAAAATTAACAATGTTTATGCAGGAGATTATTGCATCTCAATGGGATCTCATTCCAATACATGTATAATCATTTGACATAAAGTTATTTTTTATTTTTGTTAATATTAAACTAACATGATACTAATTTTAATCTTCGTAGTATAATAAAAAAGCATAAACAGATAATAAAGTGGTTGAGATTCGCGAAGAATGAGCAGAATTCATTATAGAGAATGCTTAGTTGTAAGTATTTTTAGTATTTCATATTTGTGATATGTGCAAGTTTCATTTTTCATTTTTGTGATATATACTTATTTAATATTTTCATCATCTTTTGGTAGGTATCCATCACCAGGCGGAGGCGCGTGAATGAGATCGGTTTAGACGGTGACGCACGAGGAGGGACGGCCATGCAGCGTGATGAGGGTCAAATACAGTACTATTAATGTGTATATATTTTTAAATCTATTGTGGCATTTAAATAGATCACTGTATACATATTACTGCGTGGGATGATTGCATATGAATATATATACTGCGTGTGAATAATTTTAGGCCATGTGTGCCGATTGAATAATTTTATCAAGGTAGACTCCTAATTATAGAGATGCTGTCAAAATTTTTAATAAATTAGAATGAATTTCATTTTTGATTTATATATGTAGAGTTTTGTGTTTCTGTGTTGTGCTTGTGAGTTGCATGTACTGCACATATTTTTGGATATGTGTTGTTTATGAGAGCAACTCTTTATTTTTGAAAGTTGCTCTATGTTTGTGAGAGCTGCAACTCACTATTTTTTTAGAGTTGCTCTCTGTTAGTGAGCTGCTCTCTGCAGTATGTGAGAGCAGCACTCTGTTTGTAAGAGTTGCTCTCTGTTTGCATTGAATTTAAAAAAATACAGACCTTTAGCTTCGGTTCCTTTCAGAATCGACATTAACGCCAGTTCCGATAGGAACCGACATTAAAGGTTATTTTAAAGTCGGTTCTATTCGAAAACCGACATTAAAAGTGAGGGCTTCAAAGTCGGTTCCTATGGAATTGACGTTAAAGGATTCACTTTTAATGCCAGTTCCGATAGGAACCGACTTTAAAAATCAAGTTTTAATGTCATTTTTCGTAATGAAACTGATATCTTTTCTTTTATATGACGACGGTATTTAACCGCCATCATATACTTGGATATATTACGACTCCCATATATAAGTTAGTTTTTTGGACATGTTTAAAGTCAATTTTTAACCGTCATTAACATGTTTTCTGTACTAGTGCTTCGCCATCTGCTGTTTGGGCAGCCGTGTCGGGTTCTTGAGGCCGGATAGAGACTGTCGAGGGAGTTGCGAGAGCTATGTTCTGAGCAGAGCAACCTCTGCTCCGAGTAGAGCAATAATTTTGCAGTCCTTGATGAAGTGCTTGTGCTCCGAGTCGAGCTCCGACTGAGTAGAGCTCCGACTTTACAGGTCCGACATCTTCTTGTTCTTCGTTCGATCGCCCTTGATGGAAAAGTAGTTGTCGTGATTGCGGGGCTCGATGGAGTGCTTGCGATAGAATTCGACGAAGGCGATGGCTTCGGTCATGGCCTCAAAGGTAAGAATGGCTCAGTGGTATGATTCATGATCTTCTTTGAATGATTCTGCTATGGATTCTTTTCTCAATTTTTATTCAATTTCTTTTTTTTTTGTTGAGTATAGGATGAACTGTGAAGATTATCTGAATAGAGAAAGTGGCTCGTGGTGCTCGGTGGTGATCGCTGGTAAAGGTGGGGCTCGTGGTTTTGGTGGCTCGTGGTGCTCGGTTGTGACGCTAGAGCTCATGGTGCTTGGTAGTGATGGTGACAAGAATGACCCTGTGATGCGGGGACGAGAACATTTTTTTTAAATAAATTCACATATACCACGTAGATCCTTATATGAACCGACGTGGTATCGTTTCTGTAAATCATCATTTTAGAACTGTGGTCGTAAGTCTAGACTTACGATGTCGCTTACAAAGACGTTGGACCTCGTTTCGTTATAACATCAATTTTAAACCGATGTTATATATCTTTTCTGTACTAGTGTGGTCATAGAATCAATAAGTGGTCTCAACTTATGCTGATGATCCCAAAGGGGGTGTTCTATAGTAGGGCAGGATGATAACGTCTTTGATTGTATTAAAACTTATTGTGGCACTTTCTATGTCTTTGTCATGCTCAGTTGTTTGCATTCTAAATTCTCCTTCTCCTTCACTTTCATTTATGCTCCGATAGATAAAAGATAAGAAACTCTTTTTTCCTGGGCCATGGATTCTCTCAGGTGGCTTTAATGTCACACTGAGTGTTGGGATTTGGGTCGAACAAATAGTCCCACATCGGCTAGACGTGGGGATGGTCTTAGGAATATAAGGATTTGGGCAACTCCACCTAAAAGGCTAGTCTTTTGGATGGAGAGAAGAAAAAGACTGGAGCTCGGTTGTTTTTGTGTTGGTTGTGATTGTTCTGGCATGCAGGGTTCCTCTAGAGATGTCAGAGAATTCCAGGGATCTCATTGCCTCATCATCTTAGACGATAAGGGTTTTGTTGCCCCCTTTCTTCCAATCAGATTTGAGAAAGCTTGGATAGTCACGAGTCTTCTCATAGGTTTTTTCAAAAATAGTAATATTAAAAATACAATTGAACACGGGCATTGCTCTCTTGATCATAATATACACAACCTAGTTTTTTTACTGGATTTAACATAGTAACAGGGATGCTCCTCTAAAATTTTCTTCTTTTGATCATTATCAAATTGTTAATTCCTTTGCACTTGGCTGCGCTCATATAGCGCGTGCCTAGCACCACGACCAGTTTTTCGTATTTGGCAACTTCGTGGCCACCAATCAGCGGGTAGTCCAAACTCTCATATTGTATGTCATCAACTTCCTCAGGATTCCCACCAAGACCATTGACAATCTTCCCCAGAACCCAGCAATGCTTCAAATCTGAATTCTGCTGTAACTTTGAATCCGCTTACTCTTAGGCTGAGACTTCGAATAACAAGACCAATGTCAAGTCCTCAACTCCACCCTCAGCTGTGAGTCCATCTGCGACAATAAGTTCAACAACGAGACCTTCTCCACTCCGTCCTCCCATTACCTGTCTGCAACCGGCCACCACAAGTTCACAACAGAGGCTCCCACCCCAAGCTTCACCTCGGACACCACTACCATCGCCTTTTGTTCCGTTACCACAACATTCGTTTTCTCCTCCATCACTATCACAATCAAATCTCTTCACAAAAGAAGCAGACGTCAGTCGCCACAGAAGCGAAGGCTCCCGCCTCAAGCCCCGCTCACCTGCATAACCTCCTTGCGTTGCTTGCAAGCTGATGAGAAGACCTCTGAATCCGACCATATTGATCAGAACCCGCTCCGAACCTGATCCACATCATTTTCTTCTGCTACAAGACTCACATCCGTTCAGCAGTGTAGCCTCCTTGTCCTCCCGCTCGCAATCCAGTCGCGCTCATGCTCGCGAATTACCTCCTCATGGCCAACCTCCTCTTCTTCGAAGGGTGCCATGTGGAATCAACATAACCATTCAAATTCACAATGTTCCATCCATCGTGGGTTTGAGAGTAAACGTTAAATTTATATTGACTATTCAGTTCCCACATGTGACGACCAGTATGGCATAATAGAATAAATGATTGTTAAATAATCATTTTAAACAACAGAGAAAATATCAGTATCTTCGATATTATGCAACTGTTTCAAGATTATTCAATACAAACGCATATATTTGATCGAAATACAATGGTGGATAGTCCATTTTCTCATCCTGCGGACAGTATATATAGTTTACTCTCCCTATAACAAGACAGACAATTCAATGAATGTTATCTCCAATCCTTGAGTGGCGAGATGCAAAATTAAGACAGTCACGGCCAATGCATTTCGAACTTGTCATTTCATGAAAGCGTAGGTACCCACATAGCACATGAGTTGGTATTATTTTCTAAATACCCAACATCTTTAGTTTGAAGGCCACCTCACATTTCCAAAGCTGCAAAATCCTGTCGAGCATTTTAAAACATCTTGGGATATTAGAAGCTTGCAAATATGTTGCTATGATGTACGCACTGGCATTCTTCTCTGTGTGCATGACATTCTGTTTTTTGTCTGATCCTTAAATTCTTCTAGTAATGTGAATAAAAGAAAACTAATTTTATTCCTTCCCCGTGGAAGGTTCACTACCTCAGTATTACTGCATTTCTTGTTGGATAATTTAGATCTGTTTTCCAATTTAAAACATGTAACTAAAAAAATGATCAATCAACTAGCGTGCAAAATCCTAAACGAGAATTTTTTTTTCAAGCATAAAAATTTATAAAATAATAAATCAGGAAAAATAAATCTGGCCTGGGGTTGGCAGTCGCGATGTCGCTGCTTTAAAAGAAAATAGGCGCGTCTCCTTATCCAAACGTTGAATCTGTCTCCTCTCTTAACGATTAAAGCCTCCCCGTTTATCATCAGTACTTGTCTTTGGATGGATGAGTGATCGGGGGAAAACCGCGCACGAAAAGTGTATGTTTTGAAATTGAGAGTTAAAGTGTGTGCTTTGGCTTCCTCGATACTTCCGTTATAGCATAGAGGCTAAAACGAGTCGAATCCATAAGGACGGGAAGCGATAGAAGCTTTACCGGTTGATTCACGTGTGTGTTAAAAGTTATTCAAATTTTAAAGAATGAAAAGAAAAGAAAACAAAGAATGAAAGAGAAGTACGGTGAAACATGAAGGAGTGGGAAACATAGAAGATAAGATATTTGTGATTTTTGAAATGTTTCTAAAACAAAGTGAAAAAGAAAGAAAACTCACGGCTACTAATTACTAATGACTCCACCAACATGCTAACCTCTTAGTGATAGTTGCCTCACATGTATCATTGGTCATCACTAGTCCTTGGTTCAAGAGCTTTACAAAGCATGGTCCATATGTAACTCATCACATCTAAACTCAACAAAACAAGAGTAAGGTACACTTAAATCATCAAAACTAAAAGTAAGCATGAAGTAAAGTAATGTTAGCTTGTTAGCGAGTTAGGAAGTTAGAGTGTTAGATCCATCATCATGAGCCATCAATGGCTCTTGCAAGAGCAAGGCCAAGTAGAGGCTATTAGATTCATGTGGATTATCAAATAAGAAGTTAGACTAGTTGGTGGTTAGTAGTTAGTTGCCATGAGAGAAAATTAGCTACACATGTAAAAAAGATTAGAGAGAAGAAAACAAAGATAAGGTAAGAGAGCACCTTTCATATATTGTCACCTTCTATTACAAGCACTCTTGCTTCCCAACATGTACCACTCTCTCTCCCTATTACAACATCTACAAGAAATGAAAAATATAAGCGAGGAGGAAGAAGAAAAACTAAATTACACTACCCTAAACTACAAAATAAAAATAAGAACTACCCTAAACCTTGCATATCTTCTGCTCTGGAACCCCAAGGGGTATTTATAGGCACCAGGGGAACGGGGGCCAGGGGGACAACCCCTGGCCCAAAGCCAGGGCCTAGCCGCGGCCGTACGGTCGCGGCTAGCCTTTCTAAGTTGCGGAAACACGGCCTCCCTAGAGAGGCGCGTGCGGCGCTTTAAGCCGCGCACTGTCCTATCGGTCCCCTGTCAGCTTCTGCTCCCGATTTCTGGTTTTGGGCCCCTGCTTTTAACGATTCAGCTCTTCTAGGTCAATGGCTATGATATAGGCTTTTAATCACCAATTAAATGGTGATTTAGGATCTTCTTCTTCATTGCACGCCATGGACCTAGAATCAAGCAAGCAAAGCTTTATTAGCAGAATTTTATACCAAATAAATATGAGGATGTGATAAAAATTATGCAAAATTAGAGACTAATCACACCCCCACACTTATCTTTTTGCTCGTCCCGAGCAAAACAAAAATAAGAAAATTATTACACCACTTTCGCAAGTGACGCGATTGCACCGAGCATGTGCAACAAGCCGTTAAACCTCTAGGTTTTCCCTAGAGGAGGAGTTTTGTCTCCTGAGGGTTTTCAGCGGTTTACACCTACAAAATCTATATCAAATGTTAGTATGTTTGAAAACGCATTTTTGAAATAGAGAAAAGTTTTGAAGTATTTTTGCGAAAATATAAGTGAACCATGGTCAGAGGTTAACCAGAAATTGTTCTTTCTTAAACTAAGTCAAAATGCAAAAAATCTTATTATAAATTAAATGTAAGAATTTAAAATTGAATTGATTCTTTGACCTTTCATAAAACTCTTAGAAAAATATGCACTTCGTGGACTGTGAAGATTTTTGAGATATTAGTTCAAACTTTCATGCAATTTATTTATATTATTATATATATTATTATTTTTCATTTTTCATTTTTCTTCCCTTAGTTTTCTTAGGCTTTTTTATTTATCCGGGTAGTGAGCCTTTAGCCGGTGACTCCCAACCAGATGGTCTTAGGGCACCAGATGAGAAAACATTCCTCGGACTTAAGGACTCGAGTAAACAAGGCCACAAAACTAAAGGGGATTATTTCTTTTTGTCCACCATTTTAGGTGTGAATAATCATGCTTCTTGAGGCATAATTACCCAACTTCAATAAATGGTTTTTATCATTATATTATATATATTTTTATTTTATTTTTTTATGGCATTATCAGTCATTGTTTCAATCTCAAAATTGTGTAAGTGTGGTGTGCATAAATCTAAGGCAAAAATATTCAAGATCAAATTATCTTTTCAATCTTACTTTCTTATCTTAAAATTTAAATAAGATCTATTATTTTGACTTGGTTTAAAATTTCATAATTTTAGGTCTTCCTAATTCCTAGGATAATCTTAATTTTCTTAAAAATGGATCAAAACTATTTCTCTTCCTTCAAAAAGTTTTGTAAAAAGAATTTTTTTATTTAAAAAGAAGTGTAAAAGAAAGAAAATTTTAAAACTACCTATGTTAGTAAACCCTCCCCCACACTTATTTCATGCATTGTCTTTAATGCATCGTGAATGTGTATATACATGAAATAAATGGGAAGAGAAGAAAAAGTACCTCACGGTGGTGGTCTGATTGGGCCAAGCGTTGCTACCCAATCAAGATATCGTGGATCGTGCAGAAACCCACCAGTGACCTCTCTAACATGACCCAATAAAAGAATTATTGATTGAATGGTCTTATTGAAAAGTTTATCCCTATCTAATTTCTATTTTCAAAAATAATTACTGAGTTTATTTTCTTCAACATCCTTGTCCAATAATGAAGTGTGATTTTGAAATATGATGGATTTAGACTGAAATGGATCAGGAATAAAAACCGACATCAACTCAGGAATTTGACTTAGATCAAGTCGAGAGTCAACAATGAGAGTCAAAATTGGTTCAAAAACAGGATCCAAATCAAAGAATTGATATTCACACATTTTCTCCAACAATGAAGTGTGATCATAAGAGATTGGTGATTGCATATCACGGTGTACTGGTACAGGATTAAATGTTGACTCCGGAAAAAAAATCTAGTAAAGATACTGGGGGTCATTATTGAATCAAAAAGTGAAATGGAATGACCAACTTTAGGTTCTCTCTTCTACTCCCCTATCTTCTCCAACTTCCCCCACTCTCTCTAACTTCTCCTACACTTTCTCCCCCTCATTTGCACTCACCCAAACTGAACCCACTACTCCTCTCACGTAGCCTAACTCTCAGGGGGGCTTAGGGGTGTGTGTGGTGCTTATAAAAGGGACATCTCACCATCTCAAGTCACTTGCAAAACCTAAACTTCTCTTTTTTCATTCACTACACTATCTCTTCCTCTTTCAAATTTGACGAGATTTCGAAGTGCTGGACGAGGAGAAGAAGATTCAGACTGAAGGGAAGCGTTCCAGGTATTTTGTTTTGCATTTTCGTAGAATTTAGTTTGTTGTGACATTTCACCGTACACGTAGTATGACATGTTAGCTTTAATTTCATCTTGTAAAACATATGCTAAAATCACAATAATTTTTATAGAATACCTAGGATATGCTTTCTAATTATCATAATTTTTAATATATTTTTACAAATTTATTTTCAATCGAAAAAATAAATAAAAGGCTGGACTGTGCTGTGCACTGCACTGTGCACAGCACAACGCGGACCAGGCCAGGTCTGGCCTGAGCCAGACCAGACCCGAGTCTGGTCAGGACAGACCAGGCCCAGCCTGGCCTAGTCGGGCTCAGCCAGACCCGACTGGTGGATACAGACCCGGGTTCGGGTCTGTTTTACAGACCCGAACCCGACCCAATATATAAAAAAAGAAAAAGGAAAAAAAGAAAGAAAGAAAAATAAATAAATAAATAAATAACATAGAAATAAAATGTGTAGAATTTTATTGTAGCAGAACCAGACCCAAACCCGTTACTGTAGCAATAGACCCGTTAAGCTTTTTATTTATTTTATTAATTTTTAGGTTTATTTTAATCCAGCAAATTCACAGAAAATTTCAGAAAATTCACAGAAAATTCCAGACTAAATTTGAAACTCTTTATTTTGATGTAATATTACTTAGAATAATATGAAATTAAATATTTTTGTAATTACTATTCAATGATATTTTATTCAAAAATGACCAATAAATTTCTAAATAACACAAAATATAAAATTCATAATTCAGTCATATGAAAACATTATACATCAATTTATTATTTTATGCATATATTTAATCATGAAAATATATTTTAAAATAGTTGCTATAAATTCAGAAATTGAATTATTTGAAAATATTAACCAACCAAAATTATAATAAATAGTAAAAATTACTTTCTTATTTAACTTATCACTAATAAGAACATGTCATGTCTTTAATTAATTCACGTAATATTTAGGCCGCGAATTTTACCTAGAGCCGATTGCAGTTACGGGAATTCAGGCTCCAACGACATCAGGCAAGTGTACATGATTCTCTCCTTGTTGACTTTCGTGTCGATTTTAACTCTGTCTCTTAACTATAATTTCTAGATATCATATCATGATTGTCTATATCATTATGTAATCACGTTTACATCATTAGCCTGTTCTTGAATCCAAATATATTATTAATCTTTCTATTTCTTGATATTATCACCCATTCTGTCTCGTGATCATTACCTTATCGTGTTTGCATCTCATTCCTGTACTTGCATACATCCAACTAAAATTAACATGATTACTTGTATGTAATAGACTGATGTATTGACAATGAAATCTATACTAATCATGATAAATACTTTGACCTGGATCTTGAGGATAACTGGATAATAATGAAGCAAGATGGATAGTTAAGATTGTATATCGATTGATATCGTGATACTGATATTACTGAAAATTAATCGAGAAAATCAACTTTTATAGTTTGAGAAATTATTCGAGGATACTTGTTAGATTATGGACATATGATCAAGACCGACTTATTATGACCTTTGGATTACATGTAACTGCATTACTTACACTATTTTTCATGTCTGACATCACGTGTACTACTTTGTATTTGTTATTGCCACTGTTTACATTATTTTATGATCTTGACAGACATTATATTCACTACATGTCACTGATAGTCTTGGTACCGACTCCTGATCCTGTAACACTGAGTAACACACTATTTTGTATTTGCATTTAATTAATAAAATTAATCAAGCCGGGGTTATTGGGGGAGACTGTAGCAGGGGAAATCCAGGGAGGTGTGCTTGAAAGGGCGACCCCTTGTAGGTTTGGATGCCACACGTGATCTTGTTATATATGTGCGCTCCTGTTATTACATGTTACATGATACCTGAGTATAGTGAACTGTTTCTCCCTGCTATCAGGATCCACTAACGCATCACTTGTATGTATGCAGTTGTCCTGTGGATGGGGCACAGGATGATTGCATTAGTTAGAGTAATAAAATATGCTAGACATATGCACTTGCATCATATCCTTCATTATCTTTAGTGATCTAGTACGTGACTTATATTTTCAAGATACTGACACTTGAGACTCATGTGACATGCATTATCTTGACTACTTGACATTCCTGGACATACCATGTTATTTTATCTTGTGATCTCGAGTTCTTGTGATCTTGTTATTATGTTACACGACAGTTACTTGTCCAAGACGTCTAATGTTCATTATATACAAGTCACACCATGCATGCATGATCTTATTATACATGATCTATCTTCTCGATTATTCCTGTTATTGTTGTTACCTTCAGTTCTCAATACTGCCAAACATATTATGCTTATGTCCTACTTATTGTTACTACATTTTTCATATTCTCTCTTTATCATTCTTTTCCCTTCATGTACTCTTGCTAGTCCGCTTCTGACGGACCTTTATATTATTTTCAGTATCTAGTTCAGAATGCCGGTATAGAGAGTTTGTTCGTAGATCATCTTCTAGTTCAGCTATTCTCTAGTGAGTTCAGTTTTCTTCCTTGACTTGTTTTATTCAAATATAGTGGATGATATTTTTTATGATTCAATTTTTCATATATGTGATTTTATCCTGCGCTTGTTGTATGTGCATATATGTGTGCTATCTTGCTTGTTATTGACAGCCTAAGGTACTCATGGAAGAGATTTCACTCTTCATGAGTATCTGCTGGCCATCGTCACGTACACGTATTTCATATTTTGGTAAGCGGGGCGTGACAGGATACCTCTACTCTGAAATCTAAACCATTTGGAAGAGTCCGCAATGAGATGGATCTCACCTCTACTTGGCCTTTCTGCACCAATGGGAATCCAAACTATTCAGAGTTGGACATCTTTACTCTGTTGTTCAGAGATCCCAATCACTCGGAGTCAGAGGCCCAACCTACTCTTCACTCCGCTGATAGGAATACTCCCACTCGGAGTAGAAGATCCCACGTTCGCTCTCTCCGTTCATGGGAAATCCAAACCACTGAGAGTCGCAGTCTTAACGAGAAGGGCCTCGACCCACTCGGGACTTCTGAAGTCATTCCGAGGATGACCTTGTGTCAATGCATCACTCCATCATGCCGCTCCGGGGGACGATCGTAACCATCGGACATCACCCCACCATTCCTACTTTCATGCTTCCAAGCTCTGCCCCTACTACTCTGTAGAGCATCAGCGGTCCAACTTGGTCCCTTCAGACTCCAGATCCTCATCCAATCAAACAATAAGGGACAACCAACTATTCCAGAGAAATATCTACCGAAGCTAAGTAATCTCCACTCGAATTAAACATGGAAAGATGTTACCACTCCGAGGTCTGGTTGGTTTGCTTCGAGGTCTGATTGGTCCACTTTGCTCCGAGATCTGACTGGTCACTCTGAGGTCTGATCCAAAGTTGTGATCCTGCAGGTCCTTCTGACATGGTGGGATGAGAAAGCTACACTGATAGACGTTTAGGTGGTCGTAGTGGTGCCAAGGACGGACAAGGAGGTCCTCACAGAAGATGAGGAGATGGATCTGTGATTTATTGTTACTATTACAAAGAGCCAAGCCATATGAAGTATTGTGCCCCCTCCGCTTAGAAAACAAACGAAAGGTGCACATGTCTCTGCCATTTTTCTAGATGAAAAGTAGCTACAACATCAGCTTGAACAATTATGGATTTTCCAGTAGCAACAGAACACACAGATTCAGTATTTCTCTTTCTCTATCACTCTAGCTCAAACAAATACTCCTATATTTTGTCTTACATCATCTAGGTCATATACTTGAATTATAGATTCAGGCGCGACTGATCACATGACTGGGATCCGGTATTATGTCTTCTTTTACTCCTACTCTAACTCTGTATTATTAGCAGATGGCTCCCACAAACTCATCCAGGGTATTGGCACTGCTGCTACCACCCTTACTCTTACTTTACCATTTGTCCATGTTTACTACCTTCAAATTTTGGATTTAGATATTTTGTTAGTTTTGTAGATGATTATTCTCGAGTCACATTGATATATGTGTTAAAATCTCATTCTAAGGTATTTTTCATATTTAAAGTTTTTCATTCAGAGATTAAGAATCAGTTTAATTCTAGCATTAAACTTTTAAGATCTGATAATGCTAAATAAGTTCTGGACAACACCTTTATTCAATTTTTGCAATAAAATAGAATCATGCATTAATCCTCTTGTGTTTACACTCCTCAGCATAATGAGGTAGTTGAACATAAGAATAGACACCTACTTGACATTGCTAGGACTCTTCTGTTTCATAAACAAGTACCAAAAAAATTTTAGAGGTGAGACCATTTTGACTGCTTGTTACTTGATAAATCAAATGTCATCCTCTGTCTTGTAAAATAAAATCCCATATTTCGTCTTTTCCTCCATTATTGACTTGTTCCCTTTACCTTTAAACATTTTTGGGTCTCTTTGTTTTGCCTATAATCATAGTCGCTATAAGACAAAAGTTAATTCTACGTTTCTTAAAGGGATTTTCCTTGGCTACTTTAGAACTCAAAAATGTTACAAACATTTTTGTCCATCTATATGTAGGCCCAAAGGCCATTAGCCCTAAGTTTTGATGATAACAAACCATATGTAGTTAGGTATTAACAAAATTGTTTAAATAAGTTTCAGGTAAAAACATATGTTGCATTTTGGCTCCATCACAAAACTCACACATTTGAAAACCAAGAAGATTTAGATCTCAGAGCCTAGCACACTAGAAGAACTCAAGATCAAGCAATATCAAGAAGACTATTTCAAAATTTGTATTTTTACCTTTTCCATTTTAGTTAGGATTTATAGTCTTTTATCAAAACCAAGATGAAAGAAGTTGATAGCTTATGGGATTGTCACACACACACACATTTTATGTCTCGTTGTGTTTTTCAAAACAAAATTTGTTACCTGGTTTCTTATCGAGTTTCAGAAAATAGAGTCTCAGAAAATCAGGTTTCGAAAAAACAAGTTTTGGAAAAACTAGTTTTTGTTTTTAGAAAATAATTTTTATCAAATATAGTTCTAATCTATTTGGTGTTGATCTATGATCACACTCTAGTTATTCAAGGCCTTAGAACTCTATTTTGTATTTATTTATCAAAAGAAAATTTATTGGGAAAAGATTTGTTTTGCAAAGATACCCAAAACCTATTTTGGCCCTCAGCCGGTTGACCTCGACCGCTGGCAGAGCAAAACGGCTCTGTCGGTCGACCGGACGGTCGACCGACATGCACGAACATGCACCAAAGTGCAGCCATGCACTTCGGTCGACCGGCTGGTCAACCGTATGCAAGAGCAGTGCTCTCTGTTTGTTCCGGTCGACCGGCCTGGTAGACCGACAGAGAGTTTCACTCTCTGTTTAGGATCCACGGTTAACCGCCGGTCGACCGCTTTTCCCAACGGTCAGAAATTCGACCGTTGGCGGTCGACCGGCAGCAGAAAATTCTGCTGACTTGGCTCCCAACGGCCAGATTCATTTTTTTTTAATTGGGTCTTGCCCCAACGGATCTATTGAGTTTTCTATCCTTATTTTCATCCCTTATAAATAGTGGGACTACGAAACAACTTAACAACAAGATTTCTAAGCTTTAGATTAAAGATTTTCATATTTTAGCCTCTTTGCAAAAGATTTTTCTTGAGCCCTTCCTCTACTTCTCCACTAACTTTTGCACTACACAATCCCAAGTGTTTCACTTCCTCATCTTGGTTGTAGGGTTGTGCTTGTGAGCTCTCTTTGTGGTCAAGTATTGATTACCGTTTTCTTCGATTGAGAAGTTATAAAGGTTGCGGCCTCGAGCGAGCTAGTGAGCTCCAAGTTGGTGTTGCGGCACCGTGAAAGAGGACAAGTGTATCTGAAGAGTTCTAGTGAGAACTTGTAACCGATTGACGATCCGATGGGATCGCTCATAGTGAAAATCCTTCATCGTATTGAAGGCGGAAACGTAGAGCAGTGGCTCGAACCTCGAAACATATCCTTGTGTTTGTGATTGCCTACTATCTCTAAACTCTACCCTCTCTCTTTATTTGCCCTTATATTGCTTACTCTTTTGCAAGGTCTATCTAATTATTTTTGCTTATTACTAATTTATTTTTAAATTTCGCATTATTTGCCTTTAGGTATAGCCATCACCTATTCACCCCCTTCTAGGTGATTTTCAATTGGTATCAGAGCATAACCCTAGCTTTTGGTTTAACCACCTTAGGGAGATCCTCTTTATTTGGCTATATTTATTTGTTGCATCTATTATTTGTTTGTGCACTAACTTGTTTTCATGGCATCACTGGACTTCTCTAGCATCAAGTCCGCACCCAAATTTGATGGGTTGAACTTTTCCATTTGGAAGGTAAAAATGAACCTATTTCTAAAGTCCCTAGGAGTTAGAGTTGCCAAATCTATTACCAAAAATTTGTTGAACCTCACAGTGATGAGGATACATGGTCCGAAGCAACCGCTAAGGACTATGAGGCCAATGGTAGAGCCCAATATGCACTTACACAAGCATTAAATGAAGATGATCTTTCTCGTGTGATTAATTACAAATCCACTTATGAAGTTTGGAATGATCTTATCATTACTCATGAGGGGACGTCGCAAGTCAAGAGATTCAAAATTGACTTGCTCCATTCTCAATATGAGAATTCTTATATGCTTGATAATGAAAGTATAGATGAAATGTTCACTCATTTCACCAAGATCACTAATGTTTTATTCTCCTTAGGTAACAAGATTGATAATGACCAAAAGATCCGAAAGGTCATTAGAGCTCTTCTGAAATCTTGGGAATTCAAGGCAACCACCCTCAAGGAGCTAAACGATAGGGAGGAGATGGACTTTTCCGGCTTCATCAGTAATCTCAAAACCCATGAGATGAAAATGAAGGTGAGGGAAGAAAGGGAGGCTCCAAAGAAGAAAGCAATAGCTTTCAGGACGACTCCATCCTCCTTTGATGAAGAAGAATCATCAGAAGATTAGGATGAGGACTTTGCCATGCTAATTAGAAAAGTGGGCAAGATGTTCTACAAGAAAGGTAGACAAAGCAACTTCCGAAGAGGAAGACCTCAAGGAAGACTTGAAAAGAAAAGGGAGGAAATGGGTCCGTGCTTCCATTATAAAAGAACGGGTCATCTAATTGCGGATTGCCCCTCTTTACAAGCTACAACCTCCAAGAACGTGCAAAAGAAGAAGGCGGCGATGGTGGCCACGTGGGATGGCTTAAAGACGGAATCCGAAGAGGAGATCGACACTGCACACATGTGTTTCATGGCACATAGTGATGAAGCTTCTAAGGTAAACCTAGAAAACTCTTTAGAAGATGAGGATTTGACTATGGATGAATTAGCACAATTTTTTGAAGAATTACAAAATAGATATGAAATTTTCATTACTCAAAATAAAAAGTTGAAAAGAAAAATGATTTATTAAAGAACAAATTTGAGATTGTTTTAAATGAGAAAAATGATTTGTCAAAATATTTTGAGAAAATGAAAATGGATTTTGAAAAATATAAAACTGCTTATAAGGGTAAAAGCTCAAGTATCACTAATAATAAAAATGAATTTTTAAAAATTTAAAAACACATTGAGGTTTTGGATACTACTTTGAAAAAGTGTGCATTTAACATGAACAAATTTGCATCTATATTTCCCAAGGAAAAACCCAAAGGAAACACACTCTTCATGCATCAAACACACACCATGAAAAGCAAGCACACTCACATCAACACAAGCATGCATTTATGTATGAAAAATATATATTTTTGCTCATTGTGACCGCAAAGGCCATTTGGCTAAATTTTGTTATGCAAAATTAAACATGATAAATAAAAATGTTTGGGTTCGAGAAAATACTAACCCCACAGGACCCAAAAAGATTTGGGTACCAAAAGATACACCAAACTTAATTGATACAGGTGCATCGTCCTCCTCCAAGACTTAGGGGGAGATGGTGCCCGGGTGGTGGATGCATCAAGTCTCAACGAACAATCATCACTTGCATCGCTATCAAAGAGGCACCTATTTTGGAGATTGCCCTTGCTTTGGTAACTTTTCCATTTGAGAATTTTATTTCTAGCTAGACCTATATATGCATAGGATTTGCTAGTTTCATTTAGTGATAAAATGCTTTAATTATATAGACTTGCATGCCCTTATTTTTTTTTATCTTGACTATAGTTAAGATTGTGTATTTAGTTTGCTTTTATTTCTATTCTAGCCACATTTTGTTTGTCTATGTATCAAAGATTTTTTTTTTAAATGAAAGTTTTTATTGTCAAATATGAAAATTTATTTAACCATAATTAAGCAAGTAAATGGAGATAGCAATTGCGTGCCTCAACTCTTATCTAGAGGAATGTCGAGAAGAAGTTCAAACCCTTAAAGGGGTATTCGGCTTCAATATCTCAAACTTATTTCTTAATTATTAAAATAATAAAAAAGGAGAAATATATTGTTAATAATAATAAAATAAAAATTAATTTTTTTATTTGTTTTCATGCCTATTATAGATTTAACATTATTCTCTTGTTTCATGTGTAACATATATTAGTTCCTGTTTTCATATTTAAAAGAAAATAAATTAAAAACAAAATTAAAACTTATACTATGTTTTGAGCTGTTACGGTCGACCAACCGGTCGACCGAGTTAGCCTATCATAGGCCCTGTCGACCTGGCGGTCGGACGATCTAACCTGGAACACAAAAAAAAAAATTTTTGCCCGAAGCCGGTCGACCGGGCAGTCGACCGACTGAAACCGAGTTTGCTCTCGGTTTCTGCCGATCGACCGGGCGGTCGACCGGGAATCGGGTAACCTGTTTTTTCACCTAGTTATTAAAGCCCTAAATTCCCAAATCCCCTCATCTTCTCTTCTCTAACCGACTTCTCCTTTCTCCCCTCTTCAAATCTCCTCCTCCCAAACTTAATCCAACCCATTAAAACTCCTTCCAATCCAAAATTTCCTCCACAAAATTTATCAAAATCCTTCTCAGGCTCCAGATCTGCAATTTTTCAGGAATTTTTCTTGGATTCTGAGGTATAACCAAAATTTCTCCTTAATCTCTTCAATTCTCTTTATTATTCTTGTTTATCCATCTTTATTTCGTGCTATTATCCTGTTTAATCCTTCATCATGTCTAAAAGATTCAGATCTGAGAAGGAGAAAACCCCTGAATCATCATCCAGCCCCTTCATCTCCCAAAATACATCTCATCGATTTACTATAATCCACAATAAAAATGTCATCTCTGGTAAGATTGTGGTGCTTAGTGATTTTGAGCATCTTAATTTTGCAAATATCTTGAGTACTAGTTCACTTGAGCATTTTGTCACCATGAAAGAACCTGTTTACCCTGAACTAGTCCATTATTTTTACTCTAACCTGTCTTTCTAAAATAATCAGATCAGGTATAGATTTTTAGGCAAAGATATAAATATTTATCTTGATAATTTTCTCATTTTCTACACCTCTCCTGTGAGGGGGTAGACGTTTATAATGTGGATCTTCATGAATTTGCTTATCCTGATGGTGAGTCTGCCCATACTGCCTCCATTTTACTTCACGATGATGATAACCCCGCTTTAGCTAGGAATGAGGAGGTGAAGTATTATACTCTCACCACCCAAGTCTTAACTAAAATTATTTTCTATAACCTCCTGCTAAAATTAGGAGAGTATAGTCACGCTAGGGGTTCTGCTCCTCTTCTGATCTATTGCCTTCTGAAAGACATTAAAATAAATGCTCCTAAACTCATTATTGATTACATGACGTCCGATCATCTTCTGGTCCCAAATCGGTATTTGTCCTTTGGGATGCTTATTACACGTCATCTAAAGTAACTCAGATTCAATCTTTCCACTGAATGGTCCATCGAACAGTCAGTTGACATCAACATCGCTCTCCTAAAGAGGATGCGTGTTAGGGAGCGTGCTCCTGCTCCTCAGCACCAGCCTATCATTCCTGCTGTTGCTCCAGGATCTTCTTCTGCTTCTTCTACTTTCTTTGATCCATATCATGCTCTCTCCATTCAGCTTCAGGAGCATAACCAGCAGATGTCCGCTCAGATGACCGCTCACTTTCAGCGGCTAGAGCAGCGAGTGGACAATGATCTCAACCACATTTGTGAATCTATTCGCTATATGCAGACATGCGTCCATGACATCTACAATAGGTATACTTGGTAGGCTCCTCTTCCGAGTGGTCGCTCACAGCCACTGCCACCCACAGGTCCTCCTTTTGACGCTTGGGTTCCTCCTCCTGCTGTTCCAGAGGCACCAGCTTTCCCAGAAGATCCTTATTTCTAGGAGGGTTGACCCCTTTTGTTGATGACAAAAAGGGGAGAGATATTTTGATGGAGTTATTTGAGAGTTTGAGGGAGTTAGCTTTTATGTTTTATTTTCTGCATTTGGATTTGAGTATGTAGTTTGTTTGTTTCATGGACATAGGCATCGTGTTTTTGTGTGTATTTGGTTTTTGAGGTTGGTATGAACTTCGAAGCATGTATGGACATATTTATATCTGATATGGCAGTTATCCTTATTGTCTCTATGTGGTATATGTGTTTGGTTGTGTATTTTTTCTTATTCCCTGTTGATCCAACCATCTACCACTTATTTGGAGGCTGGAGGTTGAAATCACCTAGAGGGGGGGATGAATAGGTGATAATGCTAATCTAGTGAACTTAATGCGGAATTTAAAAACTAATTGCAATTGCACTAAATGAGTGATGCACACACAACCAAGCCAAGCATATAAGTAAGAATGATCAATGTGAAATGATGCAAGGCACAAGTAAAGAGAGAGAGAGAGATAGAATAAGAGTCAAGGGATCAAGCGCAAACAATAAGATATGTTTCGAGGTTCGAGCACCCAGCTCTACATCCCCGCCTTCACACAGAAGGATTTCAACTCCACTAGCTTGTCCACAAAGGACTCCCACAAAGGGAACCTCCACCGAGGATTTGGGGCAATAACAATTACAAGGAGTACCCAACTCCTCTCTTTACAACCACAACCTCCTTCTAGAGGCAAAGCACCAAGCCAACAAACAATCACCTCACAACTTGAGGGATTAGCACAAAGCAACACAAGGATCACCTCACTACTTGAGGGATACAACCCACTTGCACAACCTCCTCAACACAATGAGGGAAAGGCACAAAGCCAAGCAAATTTTGGGGTTTACAACTTGGTGGTCTAATAAACAACCACAAACATTTTCTTTCCCACACAAGGATCCTATAGAATGAGATAGTAGATGTAGCTCAAGTGTGGAGAAAACAAAGTGTTTAAAACAAAGAAAAATCACTTGGGAAATCACCACAAAGATATAGAATGAATGAATCAAAATCAATTCCTAAAAGACTATTTTTCTTTGAAATAACGAAACACTTTTAAACAATAAGGATTGATCTTTTTAGCACAAAGAAACTCTTTTTAAACTTGTGAAAACACTAGAGAAAGTTCAGAAATTTCGTCAAAAAAATTCTTGGTGAAAACTGGCCATTAAAGGGGTATTTATAGCCCATTAAAAAATATAGCCGTTGGCAGAAAAATCTGCCAAAAATGAACTACCGGTCGACCGGTCGGTCGACCGGCCAGCGGTCACTTTTGACAGCTGGCAGCTACCGGTCGACCGGGCGGTCGACCGTCCCCAGAACCAGAGAGCAACGGCTCTCTGGCCGGTCGACCGCTCGGTCGACCGGGAGAAACCCGAGAGCAACCTGCTCTCAGTCGGTCGACCGTGCGGTCGACCGGCTTATGGGTAAGCCAGCGTGCACGTATTCGTGCACGTCGGTCGACCGCTACGGTCGACCGGCTACTTGGTCCGGTCGACCGTCCAGTCGCCCGACCTAGCCTGGCTGCAGCAGTTCTGGTCAGAAAAACATGTAATTTTTAATCCAAAAATTCTCATAAATCTTCTGAAAATACACAAAAATAGTTTTATCATTTTACATAGATATACAAACTTGTGTTAAAAATTTCAACACAAATTTCAAACATTTTGAACCATTTTTGTGACTTATCATTTTTACCAAAAATCAAAAACTGTATTTTCTAAAACTTGGATTTTTGAATTGAAAATACATTTTGTCCAAAACTTATCCAAATACAAAAACATGATATTAAACAACATTTAGACATGATGTATATGGATATAATCCAATATACAAGAAACATATATATATTCATGTTTTTGACTTTAATTCCAAAATATGTTTTGTTAAAAATACCAAAACATAAACACATGAATAAGTAAGTCAAAACTAAGTTTGTCTAGGAAGTTAAGCATGCATATATATAGAATGAATCTACTATACATAAACCATTTAAACTTGTTTTGATCTATCTATTCATGAAACCAAGATCGGTTAAATCAAAAACGGAAAAATCGAAAACCAATATTCAAAACATGAAACGTGTGTGTTGTGAACTTGAGCATATCATACTATTCTAATCTTTACAAATGGATCTAAACTCAAACTAAATTAGGTACCGATGTCTTCTTGTAGAGCGCTGTCTCCAAGCCGACTCGATCCAAAACTTCGTGATCCACCGAGCTTGACTCCAATGAGTGCTATATATGATCTTGTCGCTCGGGCTCTTGAATCACCATATGAATAGCTTCCAAATCATCTTGTTGAAGCTAATCACCTACTAACATCTTGATTAATAATCTGAAACTAAAATCACAAGATTATTAGTACACATAACTACATGAGTTAATCATCATCAAAACTAGAGTGGAAGGCCTTTGGGTCAACAATCTCCCCCTTTTTGATGATGACAAAACTCATGGAGTTATATATGCATGGATTAAAGTTAAGCTTCAAGAAAGCTCCCCCTTAACTCATGCATCAAGATAAACAATTAAGTATGCAATGAATGTTCATAAACATGTATGCATCAACATGCATAAAACACATAAATTTCTAAAACATGCTCTTGATACCAATTAAATAAAACAAGTACATTTTCAAAACAAGCTCTTGATACCAATTTGTAAAACAAAACTAATGAAGCTCTTGATACCAAAAATAAACATAACATATGTTCTTTAAATGATGCTTTTTGATACCAATTGAACTTTAATAAAACATAAAACATGCATACACAAACATGTACACAAACATGCATATAAACTACAAACTCAAATTCTTCTCCCCCTTTTTGTCAATCATCAACAAAGGGATAAAACAAAATGTTCTCCCCCTTTTTGTTCAAAACAAAGAATCAATAAAGGGGTGACATAAAACATGATACCAATTAAAAAAAATGTCAATGAAGTGCATTGTAACAATTAAAACATGATATCAATTGAAATGAGTATAAAAACATTTTAAGGAATGCCTATCAAATGATACCAATTGAAATAAAGGTAAACGAGGCATTGTAACAAATTGTATTAATTGAGAATTGTTTCAAATTAAACATGTTTATTTGAGAACATATATTAAATGAAAACAAAAATCTTGATATCAATTGATAAGTAAACAAATAACATACCAATTGTAAGAAAACAATCTTGATACCAATTGAAATTAAACATAACAAATTTTGAATTTCTAAACAAGGATTTTGATACCAATTGTAAATATTTTTCATTTTGAACATATGATACCAAATTGAAATTTTCAATCATAAAGTATGGGAGTGAAAATCAAATACCAATTGAAAGATGAAATACAAGGTTTTCTCCCCTTTATGAAATACCAAATGAAATAATGAATAAGCTTGTATATGGATACCAATTGAAAACTAGTCAATTGAAACAAGATAGTCATTATAAAACAAGCTTTATCATGATCAAAATTTGTGCTCTAAGATATATGAATATAATAAGCACAAATAAAAACATATATATGTATGAAAGATTAGATACCAATTGAAATTGATACTCTATGAAATGAAAGCATACATACATACAAATATATGAGTATACAAAAATGTCAATATTGATACCTATTGAAAGAATCCAATGATATCAATTGAAATAACAATAATATCAACTGTATACCTCATATAACCTATCACCCAATCATGCACAAGTTTAAAAATATTCAAGAAGGGTATACATGGCATGGTCGCCCATCCAACCGTCCCTTTGAAGGTAGGGTTTTCAAAAAATAGGTTTGAAAATAAAGTGTGTTTGAAAATCTCTACCATAGTGAAGAATACAAACTAGTTAAATGGAAAAACTATTAAACTAGTACGAAATCCTTCAAGTAAGGAATAAAACAAAATTATTTTTCATGAAACATATGTAAATCACATGATCACTAAACACTCAAAATCCATAAAGCCCATATCATACTCATGAAAACACAATCATGAGAAACATAATAAAGTGAGTGAACAAGTGTAATGTGAAACACACAATCATGAAAATATTCAATTAAGCTCATATTAAATTCCTTAAAAACATGAAAACATGAGAAACTAAATTTTCATTACCAATTGAAATTATCTAAAAACATGAAACTCATCAAAACGATTTAAACTTCAAGGCATATGTATGTCATGTACAAACTAAAGTATACGTACATATCCTAAACATAATGAGTCCACAAAAGTATATGCATGAAGGCACGTGGCTCAAAGGATGTATATGTATAATCAATAGTTTGGACAAGATAGACATGTACATGAAGTTAAAACATATGATCATAGAAATATATCCAAAATGAGGAATACAAGTTAGAATGCATGAATCATCAAAACTAGACTATACTAGCACATCTAATGGGTACAAATAAGCATTCAAGCACAAACATATATAAAGATTTATTTGTGGCCCACTATATGTACAAATATAAATCCTAGTCTTAATAAAAACTAACATCTAAACGTATATTCAAATCATGAAGCATAAAATGACACATAAATCAACATGATAGACATAAAAATGATCATTATGTAAATCCACATGCTATTAGATCTATGATATACATAATAGCTAAACAATGGTGAGAACACATAGATATAAATCCATATAAGCAAGAAGTGTCTCAAGTAACTAAACATGTATATTACTAATCTAATAAACATGGTATAAGCATAATGAACAATAAACCATGGCATGTTATAAATCGATGAACATGAAAAGCATGCAAATATAAAAGGGAGTTAGAGATTGATACCAAAACCGATGAAGGCACCTCTCTAGTTCTCCAAACCAATGGTGGTTCTCTCCACCAAACTCCCCTTGAAAGTGATGCATCCAAAATGTTTTCTTTAAGCTTGGAACGCATCCACCTCAAGGCACCAATACTCTTACGTGATGCGAGAGCCCACACCTATATCAAAAATCAAAGGGGTGGTCTTTGGTATCCATTTTCTTTTGGGTCCACGGGGGTTAGTATCTTTTCTAACCCAAACAAAATTAGTTGCTAAATTTTCATCATGTAAGCGATCATAGCAAAATCTAGCAAGGTGGCCCTTACGACCACAATGTGTACAAATGTACACATGAGCATACATGTGATGGTGGTGACCGTGGGAAGCATGTGTATGCCGTGATGGGTGTGCATGCAAAGATGGAACTTGTTTCTTACGAACTAAAGTTTCCAAGCGTGTATGATTTAAAGTACATTGGCTCAAAGTGGAGCCCAAACAATCTACACTTTTCTTCAAAACATTTATGTCATTTTCAATACTAGAAGATAAAGTGGAGCATGCAAAAGATGTGCTAGGTGAAGAAGCTACGCTAGCATGGCAAACATGAGGATCTAAATCATTTTGCAAGGATTTATTTTTATTTAAAACTAAATCCAATTCTTTTGTAATGAAATCAATTTCATTTTTCAAAACAAGGTTATCTTTTATAACAAAATCCAATTTTGAAGATAAAACCTCATTGTTCTTCAAAATATCATCGCAATCATTTTTGCTTTTCAAAACATCAATCTCTTTTAGGGTAAGGTCTAGTTGAGATTTCAGTGAGTCACGTTCACTAGTAATCTCTTCCTTCTCTTGCAAAACCAATTCAAAAGTTGAGCACAAATCCTTCATTTCTTCTTTTAATTCAAAATGATTCTTTTTCAAAAGGTCATGTTTTTCCACAAAATTTTCAAGCTTAGAGGCAAGTTCTACATTTAAATTTTGAACTTCAAAACACCCATAGCAATATGAACTAGAACTATCATCTAGTTGAGAATCCGATTGTACCTCAAGGGAGTCTTTCCCTTGGACTATGAGGCAATGCTCGTCGGACTTGTCTCTCCTAGATCTCCTCAACTTGTTGATAATATTTGGTAGCTCGGGAGAAGTCAATATACTCCAAACTGCAAAAGCCGAATCAGAATGAGCAAATACATGTAAAAGATCTTCATTAAGAGATGCTCTAAGTGTCTTAAGTGCTAATGCATTAGCCTTTTTATGCTTGCTAGCATTTTGGTAGGATTCTTGAGTAGTGGCTTGATAAACTAGATGTCCTAGGCTTTTTAAATGACAACTCATCTTGGCCTTCCAAATATCATGACTAGAAAATCAAACATAGGAGGGCTATCCATGAGTGTAACTATATGTGTGCAAATGAAGATTAGCAAACCAAGATCTCACTTCTAGGCGGTTAAACCAAATATCAGGAGCGTAGGCTCTGATACCAATTGAAATCACCTAGAGGGGGGTGAATAGGTGATAATGCTAATCTAGTGAACTTAATGCGAAATTTAAAAATTAATTGCAATTGCACTAAATGAGTGATGCACACACAACCAATCCAAGCATATAAGTAAGAATGATCAATGTGAAATGATGCAAGGCACAAAGTAAAGAGAGAGAGAGAGTAAGAGTCAAGGGATCAAGCGCAAACAACAAGATATGTTTCGAGGTTCGAGCACCTAGCTCTACATCCCCCCGCCTTCACATAGAAGGATTTCAACTCCACTAGCTTGTCCACAAAGGACTCCCACAAAGGAAACCTCCTCCGAGGATTTGGGGTAATAACAATTACAAGGAGTACCCAACTCCTCTCTTTACAACCACAACCTCTTTCTAGAGGCAAAGCACCAAGCCAACAAACAATCACCTCACAACTTGAGGGATTAGCACAAAGCAACACAAGAATCACCTCACTACTTGAGGGATACAACCCACTTGCACAACCTCCTCAACACAATGAGGGAAAGGCACAAAGCCAAGCAAATTTTGGGGTTTACAACTTGGTGGTCTAACAAACAACCACAAACAATTTCTTTCCCACACAAGGATCCTATAGAATGAGATAGTAGATGTAGCTCAAGTGTGGAGAAAATAAAGTGTTTAAAACAAAGAAAAATCACTTGGAAAATCACCACAAAGATATAGAATGAATGAACCAAAATCAATTCCCAAAAGACTATTTTTCTTTGAAATAATGAAACACTTTTAAAAAATAAGGATTGATCTTTTTAGCACAAAGAAACTCTTTTTAAACTTGTGAAAACACTAGAGAAAGTTCAAAATTTTCGTCAAAAAAAATTCTTGGTGAAAACTGGCCATTAATGGGGTATTTATAGCCCATTAAAAAATATAGCCGTTGGCAACAAAATCTGCCAAAAATGAACTACCGATCGACCGACAAACGGTCACTTTTGACAGCTGGCAGCTACCGGTCGACCGGGCGGTCGACCGTCCCCAGAACCAGAGAGCAACGGCTCTCTGGCCGGTCGACCGCTCGGTCGACCGGGAGAAACCCAAGAGCAACCTGCTCTCAGTCGGTCGACCGTGCGGTCGATCGGCTTATGGGTAAGCCAGCGTACACGTATCCGTACACGTCGGTCGACCACTACGATCGACCGGCTACTTGGTCCGGTCGACCGTCCAGTCGACCGACCTAGCCTGGCAGCAGCAGTTCTGGTCAGAAAAACATGTAATTTTTTATCCTAAAAATTCTCATAAATCTTCTGAAAATATACAAAAATAGTTTTATCATTTTACATAGATATACAAACTTATGTTAAAAATTCAACACAAATTTCAAACATTTTGAACCATATTTTTGTCTTATCATTTTTACCAAAAATCAAAAACTGTATTTTCTAAAACTTGGATTTTTGAATTGAAAATACATTTTGTCCAAAACTTATCCAAATACAAAAACATGATATTAAACAACATTTAGACATGATGTATATGGATATAATTCAATATACAAGAAACATATATATATATTCATGTTTTTGACTTTAATTCCAAAATATGTTTTGTTAAAAATACCAAAACATAAAACACATGAATAAGTAAGTCAAAACTAAGTTTGTCTAGGAAGTTAAGCATGCATGTATATAGAATGAATCTACTATACATAAAACCATTTAAACTTGTTTTGATCTATCTATTCATGAAACCAAGTTCGGTTAAACCAAAAATGGAAAAAACGGAAAAACCGAAAACCAATATTCAAAACATGAAACGTGTGTGTTGTGAACTTGAGCATATCATAATATTCTAATCTTTACAAATGGATCTAAAACTCAAACTAAATTAGGTACCGATGTCTTCTTGTAGAGCGCTGTCTCCAAGCCGACTCGATTGAAAACTTCGTGATCCACCGAGCTTGACTCCAATGAGTGCTATATATGATCTTGTCGCTCGGGCTCTTGAATCACCATGTGAATAGCTTCCAAATCATCTTGTTGAAGCTAATCACCTACTAACATCTTGATTAATAATCTGAAACTAAAATCACAAGATTATTAGTACACATAACTACATGAGTTAATCATCATCAAAACTAGAGTGGAAGGCCTTTGGGTCAACAGAGGTATTTTTGGATGGATGGAGGTAACCATTTGTGCATACTCTTTTATAACTCAGTATCTTTGTTATGCATAGATGGCTAGCATATGAGTCTAACTATTATATCCTTTATATATGCTTTTATTATGCATTTTGCTCTTTTATGTCTTATTCTTATATATGCATGTGTTAAGGGGGAACTTCACTTGAAGTCTCTTACAAAAATATTTGTAATAACTCCATATGTTTTGTCATCATCAAAAAGGGGGAGATTGTTGGCCCAAAGGCCATTAGCCCTAAGTTTTGATGATAACAAACCATATGTAGTTAGGTATTAAGCAAATTGTTTAAATAAGTTTCTGGTAAAAACATATGTTGCATTTTGACTCCATCACAAGATTCACGCATTTGAAAGCCAAGAAGATTTAGATCCCAGAGCCTACCACACTAGAAGAGCTCAAGGATCAAGCAATATCAAGAAGACTATTTCAAGATTTGTATTTTTTACCTTTTCCATTTTAGTTAGGATTTATAGTCTTATGTCAAAACCAAGATGAAAGAAGTTGATAGCTTTTGGATTGTCACACACACACACATTTCATGTCTTGTTGTGTTTTTCAAAACAAAATTTATTACTTGGTTTCTTACCGAGTTTCAGAAAAACAGAGTTTCGAAAAATCAGGTTTTGGAAAAACTAGTTTTTGTTTTTAGAAAAGAATTTTTATCAAAATATAGTTCTAATCTATTTGGTATTGATTTATGATCACACTCTAGTTATTCAAAGCCTTAAAACTCTGTTTTGTATTTATTTATCAAAAGAAAATTTATTGAAAAAAGATTGATTTTGCAAAGATACCCAAAAACCTGTTTTGACCCTCAGCCGGTCGACCGGGCGATCGACCGCTGGCAGAGCAAAACTGCTCTGTCGGTCGACCTGGCGGTCGACGACATGCACCAAAGTGCAGCCGTGCACTTCGGTCGACCGGCCGGTCGACCTTAAGCAAGAACAGTGCTCTCTGTTTGCTCCGGTCAAGTTTCACTCTCTATTTGGGATCCACGGTCGACCGTCTGGTCACCGCTTTTCCCAACGGTCGGAAATCCGACCGTTGGCGGTCGACCTGCCGGTTGACCGGCAGCAGAAAATTCTGCTGACTTGGCTCCCAGCAGCCAGATTCATTTTTATTTTTAATTGGGTCTTGCCCCAACGGATCTATTGAGTTTTCTAACCTTATTTTCAAACCCTATAAATAGTGGGACTATGAAACAACTTAACAATAAGATTTCTAAGTTTTAGATTAAAGATTATCATATTTTAGCCTCTTTGCAAAAGATTTTTCTTGAGCCCTTCCTCTACTTCTCCACTTACTTTTGCACTACACAATCTCAAGTGTTTCACTTCCTCATCTTGGTTATAGGGTTGTGCTTATGAGCTTTCTTTGTGGTCCAGTGTTGATCACCGTTTTCTTCAATTGAGAAGTTGTAGAGGTTGTGGCCTCGAGCGAGCTAGTGAGCTTCAAGTTGGTGTTGCGACACCGTGAGAGTGGACAAGTGTGCCCGAAGAGTTCTAGTGAGAACTTGTAACCGATTGATGATCCGGTGGAATCGCTCATAGTAGAAATCCTTCATCGTGTTGAAGGCGGGGACGTAGAGTAGTGGCTCGAACCTCGAAACATATCATTGTGTTTGCGATTGCTTGCTATCTCTAAACTCTACTCTCTCTCTCTTTACTTTCACTTATATTGCATACTCTTTTGCAAGATCTATGTAATTGTTTTTATTTATTGCTGATTTATTTTTAAATTCCTCATTATTTGCCTTTAGGTATATCCATCACCTATTCACCTCCCCTCTAGGTGATTTTCAATTGGTATCAGAGCATAACCTTAGCTTTTGGTTTAACCACCTTAGGGAGATCCTCTTTATTTGGCTATATTTATTTGTTGCATCTATTATTTGTTTGTGCACTAACTTGTTTTCATGGCATCACTCGACTTCTCTAGCATCAAGTCCCCCACCCAAATTTAATGGGTTGAACTTCCCCATTTGGAAGGTTTAAATGAACCTATTTCTAAAGTCCCTAGGAGTTAAGAGTTGCCAAATCTATTACCATAGAATTTGTTGAACCTCATGGTGATGAGGATACATGGTCCAAAGCAACCGCTAAGGATTATGAGGCCAATGCTAGATCCCAATATGCTCTTACACAAGCATTAAATGAAGATCTTTCTCGTGTGATTAATTGCAAATCCGCTTATGAAGTTTGGAATGATCTTATCATTACTCATGAAGGGACGTCGGAAGTCAAGAGATCTAAAATTGACTTGTTCCGTTCTCAATATGAGAATTTTTATATGCTTGATAATGAAAGTATAGATGAAATGCTCACTTGTTTCACCAAGATCACTAATGCTTTATCCTCCTTAGGTGACAAGATTGATAATGACCAAAAGATCTGAAAGGTCATTAGAGCTCTTCTCAAATCTTGGGAAGTCAAGGCAACCACCCTCAAGGAGCTAAACAATAGGGAGGATATGGACTTCTCCAGCTTCATCGGTAATCTCAAAACCCATGAGATGGAAATGAAGATGAGGGAAAAAAGGAGGCTCCAAAGAAGAAAGCAATAGCTTTCAAGGCGACTCCATACTACTTTGATGAAGAAGAATCATCAGAAGACTACAATGAGGACTTTGCCGTGCTCATTAGAAAAGTGAGCAAGATGTTCTACAAGAAAGGTAGACAAAGCAACTTCCGAAGAGGAAGACCTTAAGGAAAACTTGAAAAGAAATGGGAGGAAACGGGTCCGTGCTTCTACTGCAAAAGAACGGGTCATCTAATTGCGGATTGCCCCTCTTTACAAGCTACACCTCTAAGAATGTGCAAAAGAAGAAGAAGGCGATGGTAGCCACGTGGGATGACTCGAAGACAGAATCCGAAGAGGAGATCGATATCGCACACATGTGTTCCATGACACATAGTGATGAAGCTTCTAAGGTAAACCTAGAAAACTCTTTAGAAGATGAGGATTTGACCATGGATGAATTAGCACAATTTTTTGAAGAATTACAAAATAGATATGAAATTTCCCTTGCTCAAAATAAAAAGTTGAAAAAGAAAAATGATTTATTAAAGAACAAATTTGAGATTGTTTTAAATGAGAAAAATGATTTGTCAAAATCTTTTGAGAAAATGAAAATAGATTTTGAAAAATATAAAACTGCTTATAAGGGTAAAAGCCCAAGTAGCACTAATAATAAAAATGAATTTAATTCAAAAACGCATTGAGGTTTTGGATACTACTTTGAAAAAGTGTGCATTTGATATGAACAAATTTGCATCGATGTTTTCCAAGGAAAAACCCAAAGGAAACACACTCCTCATGCATCAAACACACACCATGAAAAGCATGCACACTCACATCAACATAAGCATGCATTTATGTATGAATAAATATATACTTGTGCTCATTGTGGCCACAAAGGCTATTTGGCTAAATTTTGTTATGCAAAATTAAACATGATAAATAAAAATGTTTGGGTTCGAGAAAATACTAACCCCACAGGACCCAAAAAGATTCGGGTACCAAAGGACACGCCAAACTTAATTGATACAGGTGCGTCGTCCTCCTCCAAGACTAAGGGGGAGATGGTGCCCAGGTGGTGGATGCATAAGGCTCAACGAACAAATCATCACTTGCATCGCTATCAAAGAGGCACCTATTTTGAAGATTGCCCTTGGTTTGATAACTTCTCTATTTGAGAATTTTATTTCTAGCTAGACCTATACATGCATAGAATTTGCTAGTTTCATTTTGTGATAATATGCGTTAATTATATAGACTTGCATGTTCTTATTTTTTTTTGTATCTTGACTATAGTTGAGATTGTGTATTTAGTTTGCTTTTTTTTTTCTATTCTATCCATATTTTGTTTGTCCATGTATCAAAGATTTTTTTTGTTAAATGAATGTTTTTATTGTCAAACATGAAAATTTATTTAGCCATAATTAAGCAAGTAAATGGAAATAGCAATTGCGCGCCTCAACTCTTATCTAAAGGAATGTCGAGGAGAAGTTCAGAACCCTTAATGGGGTATTCGTCTTCAATATCTCAAATTTATTGCTTAATTATTAAATAATACAATAAAAAGGAGAAATATATTGTTAATAATAATAAAATAAAAATTAATTTTTTATGTGTTTTTCATGCCTATTATAGATTTAACATTATTCTCTTGTTTCATGTGTAACATATATTAGTTCCTGTTTTCATATTTAAAAGAAAATAAATTAAAAACAAAATTAAAACTATACTGTGTATTGAGTTGTTACGGTCGACCGAGTTAGCCTGTCATAGGCCCGGACGACCGGGGGATCGACCGATCTAACCTGGAACAGAAAAAAATTTTTGCCCGAAGCCGGTCGACCGGGCGGTCGACCGAATGAAACCGAGTTTGCTCTCGGTTTGTGCCGGTCGACCGGGCGATCGACCGGGAGTCGGGTAACCTGTTTTTTTCGCCCGATTTTTAAAGCCCTAAATTCCCAAATCCCCTCATCTTCTCTTCTCCAACCGACTTCTCCTTTCTCCCCTCTTCAAATCTCCTCCTCCCTAACCTAATCTAACCCATCAAGACTCCTTCCAATCCAAAATTTCCTCCACAAAATTTGTCAAAATCCTTCTCAGGCTCCAGATTTGCAATTTTTTAGGGATTTTTCTTGGATTCTGAGGTATAACCAAAATTTCTCCTTAATCTCTTCAATTCTCTTTATTATTTTTGTTTATCCATCTTTATTTCTTGCTATTATCCTGTTTAATCCTTCATCATGTCCAAAAGATCCAGATCTGAAAAGGGAAAACCCCTGAATCATCATCCAGCTCCTTCATCTCCCAAAATGCATCTCATAGATTTACTATAATCAACAATAAATATGTCATCTCTGGTAGGACTATGGTGCTTAGTTATTTTGAGCATCTTAATCTTGCAAATATCTTGAGTACTAGTTCACTTAAGCATTTTGTCATCATGAAAGAACCAGTTTACCCTGAACTAGTCCATTATTTTCTCTAACCTGTCTTTCCAAAATAATTATATCAGGTCTAGAGTTTTGGGCAAAGATATAAATATTTCTCTTGATAAATTTGCTCATCTTCTACACCTCTCCTGTGAGGGGGTAGATGTTTATAATGTGGATCTTCATGAATTTGCTTATCCTGATGGTGAGTATGACCACACCGCCTTCATTTTGCTTCACGATGATGATAACCCCGCTTTAATTAGAAATGAGGAGGTGAAGTATTATACTCTCATCGCCCAAATCTTAGCTAAAATTATTTTATATAACCTCCTGCCAAAATCAGGAGAGTATAGTCACGCTTTCTGCTCCTCTTCTGGTTTATTACCTTCTGAAAGACATTAAAATAAATGTTCCTAAACTCATCATCGATTACATGACGTCCGATCATCTTCTGGTCCCAAACCGGCACTTGTCTTTTGGGATGCTTATTACATGTCTTCTAAAGTAACTCAGTTTGATCTTTCTACTAAATGGTCCATCGTACCGTGAGTTGACATCAACAGCAGTCTCCTTAAGAGGATACGTGTTAGCGAGCGTGCTCCTGCTCCTCAGCACAGTCTATCATTCCTGCTGTTGCTCCAGGATCTTCTTCTCCTTCCTTTGATCTATATCATGCTCTCTCCACTCAGCTTCGAGAGCACAGCCAGCTGATGTCCGCTCAGATGACCGCTCACTTTCAGCGACTAGAGCAGCGAGTGGACAATGATCTCAACCACATTTGTGATTCCAATCTCTATATGCAGACATGCGTCCATGACATCTATAATAGGTATACTTGGCCGGCTCCTCTTCCGAGTGGTCGCTCAAAGCCACTTCCACCCACGGGTCCTCCTTTCGATTCTTGGGTTCCTCCTCATGCTGTTCCTGAGGCACCAGCTTCCCCAGAAGACCTTAATTTCTAGGAGGGTTGACCCCTTTTGTTGATGACAAGAAGGGAGAGAGATATTTTGATGGAGTTATTTGAGAGTTCGAGGGAATTAGCTTTTATGTTTTATTTTCTGTATTTGAATTTAAATATGTAGTTTGTTTGTTTTATGGACATATGAAAAAGACATATGCATCGTGTGTTTGTCTGTATTTGGTTTTTGAGGTTGGCATGACCTCTAAGCATGTATGGACATATTCATTTCTGATATGATAGTTATCCTTATTGTCTCTATGTGGTATATGTGTTTGGTTGTATATTGTTTCTTATTCCCTGTTGATCCAACCATCTACCACTTATTTGGAGGCTGGAGGTATTTTTGGATGGATGAAGGTAACTATTTGTGCATACTCTTTTATAACTCAGTATCTTTGTTATGCATAGATGGCTAGCATATGAGTCTAACTGTTATATCCTTTATATATGATTTTATTATACATTTTGCTCTTTTATGTTCTTATATATGCATGTTTTAAGGGGAGCTTTACTTGAAGTCTCTTATTAAAATATTTGTAATAACTCCATATGTTTTATCATCATCAAAAATGGAGAGATTGTTGGCCCAAAGGACATTAGCCCTAAGTTTTGATGATAACAAACCATATATAGTTATGTTTTAACAAAATTGTTTAAATAAGTTTCAGGTAAAAACATATGTTGCATTTTGGCTCCATCACAAGAATCACGCATTAGAAAGCCAAGAAGATTTAGATCCTAGAGCCTAGCACACTAGAAGAGTTCAAGGATCAAGCAATATCAAGAAGACTATTTTAAGATTTATATTTTTACCTTTTCTACTTTAGTTAGGATTTATAGTCTTTTGTCAAACCAAGATGAAAGAAGTTGATAGCTTTTGGGATTGTCACACCCATACATTTCATGTCTCGTTGTGTTTTTCAAAACAAAATTTATTACCTAGTTTCTTACCGAGTTTCAAAAAACAGAGTTTCGGAAAATCAAGTTTCAGAAAAACAAGTTTTGGAAAACTAGTTTTTGATTTTAGAAATTTTTTTATCAAAATATAGCTCTAATCTATTTGGTGTTGATCTATGATCACACTCTAGTTATTCAAAGCCTTAGAACTCTATTTTGTATTTATTTATCAAAAGAAAATTTATTGAAAAAAGATTGGTTTTGCAAAGATACCCAAAACCTGTTTTGGCCCTCAGCTGGTCGACCGGGCGGTCGACCGCTGGCAGAGCAAAACTGTTCTGTCGGTCACGAAAATAATACTCACTGGTGTATGGGTTTTGATTATGTAGATACTTTCTCCTCAGTCACGAAAATAATATCTGGCAGATACTTGTGTCCTTCACACCGACATACCACTGGCCACTTCATCATTTGAACATCAATGCATTCTCAATGGTATTCTTGATGAAGAGGTTTACATGGAGAAACCACTAAGCTTTATTGCCCATCGGAAGTGTACGAGATTGTAGAAGTCACTCTACAATCTGAAATAGTCTCCGAGAGACTGGTTTGGGCATTTTGTGTCAGTGATTTAAGAGTTTGATCTCTGTCATATAAAGAAAGATCACACTAAGTTTTGGCGAATACAACATGGGAAGAAGATTCTGCTAGTTGTGTATATGGATGATATTGTAATTACAGGAGTGACACAAAAGGTATTGATAGCCTAAACAAGTACTTGCAAAAGCACTTTCAAAACAAGAATCTTAAATCCCTAAAGTACTTCTTAGGCATTGAGGTGGCCACGTACAAGAAGGGTATTCTTTTGTCACAAAAGAATATGTACTTGACTTACTTTCGGAGGCCGGGATGCTAAGATACAGGAGTATCGATTCTTGATGGATGTGAACACGAAGCTACAACCAGATCAAGAGAAACTTCTTGAGGATGCTAGAAGGTATAGGAGATTGGTGGGTAAACTTCCTGACAGTGACCAGACCAGACATAATATTTGCAGTCAACATAGGAGTCAGTTTTTGTCAGCACTGACGACTACCCACGTGGAGGCAGTAATGGGATTTTTGTTGTATTTGAAGAAAGCTCCAGGAGAGGGCTTCTTTATTTAGATTAGGGACACACCCGAGTAGCAGGCTTCTCTGATGCAGACTGGTCAGGGTGTCCTTTCGATAGGATGTCGACCACAGGATATTGTGTCTTTTTTTGAGAAAATCTTTTATCATGAAAAGGTAAGAAACAGAGTATGATCTCTCGATCCAGTGCAGAGTCGGAGTACAAGGCAATGGCAAATGTGACACTAGAACTGATATCGATTAGAAATTTATTAACAGAGATTGTTTTTCCCCCAGACTGTCTCATGAGACTATATGGCGACAACAAGGCAGCAATACACATTGCTGAAAATGTCGTGTTCTATGAGAGAACCAAACACATTGAGGTTGATTATCATATAGTTTGTAAGAAGCTTAAGGATGGCGAAGAATGTATCATTAGGACATCAGTAGTTAGCAAATATACTTATCAAACCATTTGGTAGAACAAAAGTATATTTTATTTTTGACAAGTTATGCATGTATGATATTATATGCTCCAACTTGAGGGAAAGTGTTGAGAGAGACTATATTGGCTATATATTGGTTTAGTCCTATATCGCCTGTAGGACTAGATGTATCATATACTCCTCATTACATATAGATCAGATATGAGTCCTACCACTCATCTCTTTCCCTCCCAATCTCTGATGTACTATTAATAAATACATATAATTGTGCCTCCAATTAGTGGTCCAGTAGGAGCTCCATTCGTGCCCGAATGAGTCATACCCTAGCTTGTGCCATGTCAGGCTAAGGCAAGTCCAAGCACGGCTAGGAAATGCACTGGATTGTAAATTTTAGGCCCAGACATGACATTAAAATAAAATGAACTGCAATGTTAAGCCCATGCACGGTGCAGAGTATGTTCTCATTATCTATGCATCAAAAAATTGTGTTGGCCTATCGTGCCTTCGACCAACCAAAGGTAACCAACCCAAGGTCATTACCAACCTATTGCCCCTTAGGTCAATGTTGCTAAAGGACTTTCTGTAGCATTTTGTAATATCCCCTAGTCAATAATACTGTATTATTATTTTAAATATCTTATCTGGCTTTACTTACCATTTTGTTAATTAACTTGATTTATAGTTTTTCTTATTATTAGATATATAAATTATTTTTAAGATATTAACATTGGTTTATTTATAATTGTCATTATCACTTATTAATAATTTTAATTACTATTACTATTATTATTAATTGTTATTCTTAGTAATGGGTGTTTTTATTATGATTATAATTGTTATTGCTATTGTTATGGTTATTGATTGAGTTTTTACCTGCACACAAGAATACATAATTTCAGAACTTAAAAATAGAATATACAAGTGCTCAATACTACCGTTATAGCAAGTGGCTATGCGGGTCGGATCCACAAGAAGGAACTAGCGATAGAAGCTTTTTAGTAAGTTCTCTTTTATGTTACAAAGAATGGTTAAAGTTCTTCTTTTGTTCTTTAAAAAGAAAAGAGAAAAATAAGTTACAGTTAAATTAAGAAGAAAATGGTAGATTGAGAAGGTGGAGAAAATAGAAAATAGATTTGTATAAAGAAATTAAAAAGAGTGATAAAAGAGTTGGGAGATTATGGTGTTGGTGATATGAACTAAAAGATTAAAAGAAAAGAAATAAACCCTAAAAGAAGCACTTACCTCCTCTGGCCAAATACTTACCTTGAATCTATGGCGACGATGTTACCTTGAAGTGGAGGCAATCAGCGTATAGCCCATAAGAGTTGATTCTTATCTCTTCAATATTATATCATTAAGACGATACAAGTATGAAATGATACAGACTGAGACGTCGTCTTAAGCTATCGGTGGCACTCACAAAAACAAGGCTCTTTCGATGTTATAAGACTCACGTGGATTGTACTTGATACCAAAAGGAGAGAAGTAGAAAAGAAGAAGAACACAAAAACAAAGAAGAATATAAAAAATGTAACTATACATTCAATGTGGTAACAATAAGAGAACAGAAGAACAACTTACACCGGTGTTACTCTCAGCACAACCTTCACTCTCATTCTCCTATGAAACTCTGATCTCCTCTGAATTACAAAAATGATAACTGAAAATTACATGAAAATAAAAATAAAAACCTATACTAAAAAGAATGAAAAACTAGCCTAAAATCCTTCTCTACTTCATCGTTCTCTGTAGTCTCTGAAAACCCAGTATTTATAGGCAAAAACCAAATAAGGGAGAGTGTACGAAGATAGGGGGAGCAAACACTCCCCCAACTGCCTCAATAAAGTCGCGGTTCAGGATCTGGCCATTTGGCCAGATCCAGGTATCATGATCCATTGATGCATCGATCTGTCCTTTTATTCAATTGGATTTTCAGAATCAGGTCCCGGATTTGTTGAAATCTCCTTTGATCTTTGGCTTTAACCAATTAATTTGTGAAGATCTATTTTAACCACTTGTTCAACTGATTTTATCTTCTCTAATTTGTCCTGATTAGCCCCATTCTGCCCTGATCTCTGTTTTGAATTAATTCTGAATTAAATCAGAATTTTGATGGGCTTTTGGGCTCATTTCTCTTCCCTCACCTTTAGTAATGGGCCTGCATATAAATTAGACAATAAATAGGATTAAAAATAGAGTTTATTATATAATAAATATGAGAATATGATAATAAATATGTAATATTAGCGACGATCACACCCCCATACCTATCTTTTGCTCATCCTCAAGCAAAACAACAAAACTAAATCAAAAATTATTAGACCACTTTAGCAGGTCACGCGATTGCACTGAGCATGTATAACAAGCCGTTAAACCTCTAGGTTCCCCTTAGAGGATGAGTTTTGTCGCGTGAGGGTTTTCAGTAGATTACACCCACAAAATCCTTAAAGAAAGAGAAACAAAGTGTTAGTATTTTAAAAATACATTTTGAAAGAGAAAAATATTTGAAGTATTGTAAGAATTCAAGTAATCTATAAGTTATAGGAAAACTGAATTTTTTTATTCCTAAGCTTAGTCTCTATTCAAAAATTTGTTATCAATCAAAGTAAGGAGTCAATTTGTACTTCTCATTTAGTCTAATACTTGCACCTTCATAACCGTGAAATTTTGACTAAGGGCTCTTGTTCGGAATTGGGAGTTTTACTAGTATTCAGAGAGAGGGTTTAGAGTAAACCTTTGATGTTCGTATGTTGATGTTCAAAAGCTCCAAATGTGTTTGTAAGTTTACTATACTCCTTCCGAATCACCGTCGTAGCACAAGCTATTACGGGTCGATTCCACAGGGAGAGTTAGCGATAGAAGCATTCACGGTTTTTTATATTGAGATTTTTTTTAAGAAGAAAAATGAAAATCCTTCTTTGTTTTAAGAAAAACAAAATGATGGAGAAAGTAAATGAAAAATTCTTTGTGGGTTTTGTAGAAGAAAAGGAAAAGGATGGAAAGAAAAATGAAATGAAAATGGATGTATTTTTAAAAGAGAACGTTTTAAGAAAAGAAACTTTAAAGTACTATAGGAAGAGAAACCATGACTAACTAACATTCTAATTTACTAACTTACTAATCTCATAGGGTGATGCATGCCTCATATTGATTCATCGGCAAAGATTTGTCTTGCTTGTTTAGTCAATGTATTGTCCCATGTAGAGGATGAGTTATCTTCTCGGCTTGACTAGTTGCCTCATTGATTCATTGGCTCCCGAGATAAATTTTCAGTGATGGAACAAGGGTAGTCACTCAAAGATATGCTAAGAAGGAAAATACAAGATTCATTAGTCCATCAAAGCTATACTTAAGCTAGCATGAAATAAGAAAATTGTACTATTGGTCATAAGCATAGTTAAGTGCTCCATCTTCATGTTCCATCAAGGCACTTGTTCTAAAGACAAGGCTCTAAATGAGGCTCACATGAATCATATGGAAGGGGAACAAGTATTTGCTAAGAATTAAAAGTAACTCATCTTCATTGGGAATAAGAGAGACTTGAAAATTGCAAGACTATAATAAAGCATCCAATGATTCACATGAGTTAGCAATCACCCAAGAGCTAGTAGTTAGTAAAGTTAGAGGTTAGTTAGTCATGTTAGGAAGTTAGCTAGACATGAAAGTAAAGATCAAACAACAATCCATTATAAAAGGCAAATGCAAAAGTAGTAAAAGCTTGAAGAAAACAATGCACTAGAATAAGAAAAGATGGAAAGAAAGAAAGATCAATTCTTGCATTGAGTTGTCACCTACTCTAATTACAAGATTTCTCTCTCTCTCTCTCTCTCTCTCTCTCTCTCTCTCTCTCTCTTTGTTGGATTCTACAAGAAGAAAGAAAATTACAATAGACTCTAAAGAAAAACCTAGAGAAAATCCCAACAATTTCCCCAAAAATACAATGCTCTTCTCTCCTCCCCAATGACAGAGGCCCTAGGGGTCTATTTATAGGCTCCAGGAGACGAGGCCTTCCAATCTCAGTCGTGGGATTAATCGCTGGATCAACGGCCAGAGGATTACCGCAGATCTGCGGCCAAAGCCGCGTTTCTGCGGCAGAATCTTGGCCGTTGCGCCAGCGAATTCTTCTGACATTCTGTTATTCTTCATGTGCCTTGCTGGACCTTCTAGAATGTGGGGAATATTCGTGGATGGATCCAGATATGGGCATCTTCTTTGGGCTTCTAAATTAATCCTTTAATTCCCTTAAAAAATCATTGTTGATGGGCCTTCATCTCCATTAATGTTGGACCTGAAAAAAGAGAGAAAAAAGCAATAAAAATCTAATTTTTCTTTATATAAAGCATAGTATGGTAGTGAAAAATGATGCATTAATGAACTCCAATCACACCCCCATACCTAGCTTTTGCTCGTCCCCGAGCAAAAAGAAAAGAGAAAAAATCCTAACTAAATTATTAGACCATTTTCGTTGTGACACGATTGCACTGAGCTCGTGCAACAAGCCATTAAACCTCTAGGTTACCCTAGAGGAGGAGTGTTGTCTCCTAAGGGTTTTCAGCGAATTACACCCACAAAATCCAAGAAAAAAATGTTAGTGAAAAAGAAAAAATTTTATGATCCATGTTTTTCAAGAATTTCATTGATCTATCGGTTTCGGGTTACCCTAAACTTGTCTTTCTTTTTATAAGTTTCCATTTAAAGTCTTGTTTTCAACTTAGGTTAAGTTTTTAAGGAACAGAGAGAAAACTGGATTTTGTATCAAGCCTAACATATATACATCTATGTATATGAGGAATTTTTCTTAGACTTGAGTTCATTTATTTACTTATATATACATATATTTTTTTCTTTTATTTATTTATTTATTATTATTTATTTTTTCTTTTTTTCTCTTTTTTTATTAATTCTTATATTCATATCTCCTTAGCTTCATTAGGCTTTCTTATTTATCTATGTAGCGAGCCTTTTACGGATGACTCCCAAACCAGCCGGTCTTAGGGCACCAGATGAAGATACATCCCTAAGGTCCAAGGACTCGAGTAAACTAGGCCACGAATGCTAAGGACTTAACCACCTTTAGGCGTGACTGGCCATACTTCTTAAGGCACAACTAACCAACTTAATTAGTGATTAAGTTTTTATTTTATTTATTAATATATATATATATTTATTTATTTATTATTATTTTTTTCAATATATATATGTGTAAATAGAATCACTAAGTCTTTGATTAATCCCTCAATATGTAAATGTATAAAATGCTCAGGAAAGAATCAAAATCTAGCTATCTTTTCTATTCTTTTTCTTAACCTAAAGATCCGACAAAACTCCTTTTTTCAACTTATATTAAGAAATCTTAGTTTAGAATTTCCGTAATTCCTAAGATCAAGTTTAATTCTTTAAAAATGGATCAAAATATTTTTTTCTTTTTTTTCTTTTTTTTCATTTTTTTTTAAGTTTATCCTAAAAAGAAAATGAAAAATCCTATGTTAGTATCTACCCCCATACCTATCTCATGCATTGTCCCCAATGTATGCAAGATAATGTATGCATGAAACAGGTAAAGAAAAGGTGTCACCCTCTCCGTCGGCTTGGACCAGCCGTGGTGCTAGGTTCGGCTGACTGTGAACGCCGCAGACCTTCCTCAATTCGGTCTAAACGAGATGTCTGCTCCTCAACTTGTTTGCGTAATCTAATTTGTCCCCGAAATATCTTCTTCATGCCTCGCCAAATGGTAGACATGAAGGCACGTGAATCAGCAGGGGTCCTGTTGCCAAAAGGCAGGCTCATCCTCTTCCTCTAAAAGTTCCTCTGAAGAGGACTCAACTGGTGCATCTTCGGATTGGACACTAGGAGTTCAGACCGCATGAAGACAACTGTTGTAGGCACTAGTGGCCCTCTCTGGTGCAATGAATACCCTCTCGTTTGAGTCAAAACTTTCATCTGGTAGGAAAGTCCTACACAAACGAGTTATCAGAACTGGGTGTGAGTATTTTGCACCACGTGTGCGTGAGGAATTTGTGATTAGGCTATGGAAGATTGTTTTATTAATGCAGATCGTGTGCTGCCGAGTCATGAGGTATGATTTGCAGCACCGGCTTGTTAAAGGAGGTTGTGTGGTCCAGCCCTAAAATGTTACGTTGAATCCAACGACCAACACAATATACATTTCTAAACGTTGTACTGGCTTTGAGCCCCCTGTCTTGCTCTGTACAGCGAGCCCCCATGATAGACATGTAATCAATTAAAGGAATTGGGTCGCTATGATGTGGGTTACATGGGACATGCGTGAGTTCCTCTAGCAGAGGAAGTGTGATAATGATGTCTCCCATGGGCATATGTACCATGATTTGGTATGTGTCAAAGTTCACAGAAGCGTGGTCTATGAAAGTTTAGAACAATTTGACTAGCTCAGGACAATAATAAGCTTCTCTATCTGAATTATCATATATCAAAGCATACCAATCCCAAGCACAAATACGATCTAAGAAAATATGCCCATATCCGTTAACATCGCTAAGAATTCGAGAAAAATCTTTTTCAGCGAATATTGACGGTGCCATGATTAAGAATATAAAGCAACGAGAAGATATACGCAAACCTCCCCCGGATTACGTGGGGGGAAAACTCAAAATCGATTGCAGAGAGCAATCGGCTGTGGAAGCAGATGAACAGGTACTGGATCTGGAGATTTTAGAGGGCCGCGACAGAGGAGAAATTTGGTGGTGCTCCAGAGGTGCACAGATTGCCGCGGATGCGTAGCTTTGGTCGAGGATACGCGGCACTGTTGAAGAGGCAGAGGGGGAGAAAAATTTGAGGGGCGGCGCTGGCATTTTGCTTTTCAGATCTGGGGTGAGAACTGGGGTAAGAATAAGAGACGGGGTAGAGGGTATTTATAGAGAGCTGAGAAGGATAAAATCCCCAAATTACCCTAGTTGGAATTAGGAATTTACAACCCTAGGGTAATTTAAAGGAGTTTATGGAGAGAGGAAAGTCCTAGGTGCTATTTAGCACCTAAGTCCATTTATTTTTATTTATTATTTTTTTCTATTATTTTTTATTTATTTTTTATTTTTTATTTTCTTTTTTTATTTTTATTATTATTTACAGGAGAGGTCCCAAAATGATACACAGGAGATACTGGGAAAATTGACAAATGATGTGGTCACATGTAGATTGGATCACAAAGACCCAGTTCGAGAACATCGTGTGACTCAAACTCTGTGGTAAAAAACGGCTTTAGGCGTTGACCGTTGACTGTAAAAGTGTTGCCATTTTTAGGATCAAAAACTTCAATGGCACCATGAGGGAAGACACTTTGGACGATGTATGGACCTGACCACCTGGTTTTCAGTTTACCAGGAAAAAGGTGGAGCCTCGAGTTATACAACAGAACTTTTTGTCCTGAGACAAAAATTTTTCCTATGAATTGATTTATCGTGGAAGAGCTTAGTTCTGTGTTTTGCAATCCGAGCGTTATCATATGCATCGTTTCTCAGTTCTTTCAATTCGGATATTTACAATTTTCTCAAAACACCGGCTTTGTCCAAGTCCAAATTCAGCTGTTTCAATGCCCACATAGCTCGGTGCTCTAACTCCACAGGCAAGTGGCATGGTTTTCCAAATACAACTTGATATGGAGACATACCGAGGACAGTCTTGTAAGCGGTCCTATAAGCCCATAGGGCATCAATGAGTTTGATGGACCAGTCCTTACAATCTGTCCAACAGTTTTCTCTAATATTAGTTTGATTTGTCTGTTGGTGACTTCCACTTGCCCGTTCGTCTGAGGATGATAGGCCGTGGATAATTTATGAGAGATAGAGTATTTTTGCATTAGGGCTTCAAAAGCCCGGTTGCAGAAATGACTCCCGTTATCACTAATTATCGCACAGGGGCTCCGAAGCGTAAAATGATGTTTTCCCGTAAAAACTTGATGACAACTTGGTTGTCATTTGTCCTAGTTGGAATAGCTTCAGCCCACTTAGAAACATAGTCTACAGCCACCAAAATATATTGGTTGCCATAAGACAGTGGGAAGGGTCCCATGAAGTCAATGCCCCACAAATCAAAAATTTCTACCTCCAAGATAGGTGTAAGGGGCATCATGTCTCTACGTGTGATTCGACCCGTCATTTGACATCTGGCACAGAGCTTGCAGAAAGTATACGCGTCTTTAAAGAGAGTGGGCCAGTAGAATCCACTCTGAAGGACTTTTTCAGCAGTCTTTCGTGGACCAAAATGTCCACCGCAAGCTAACTTGTGACAGAACGTCAAAACACTATGATGTTCATCCTCAGGAAGACACCTTCTAATTATCTGGTCAGGATAATATTTGAATAAATACGGTTCATCCCAAAAGAAAAACCGTATTTGACTCCTAAAGCGGTATTTGTCCTGACCTGACCAATCGGAAGGAGTTCGCCCGGTTGCAAGGTAGTTTGCTATATCAGCATACCAGGGCTCTTTACACATTGTGAAAATGTGTTCGTCAGGAAAGTTGTCATTGATTGGGATTGTCTCCGTTGGTGCATTGGGAATTCGCGAAAGGTGATCTGCTACCACATTCTCAACACCCTTTTTTGTCCTTAATTTCCAAATCAAACTTTTGCAAAAGAAGTATCCATCGAATCAGTCTAGCCTTTGCATCCTTCTTTTGCATCAAGTATCTAAGGGCGGAGTGATCAGTAAATATCGTTGTCCTTGATCCTAGTAGGTATTGACGAAATTTCTCTAACGCAAGCACAACAGCTAAAAATTCCTTTTCAGTAGTTGTGTAATTTAGTTGGACTTCATTGAGCGTCCTACTAGCATAGTAAATCACGTGTTTCCTGTTATCAATACGCTGTCCTAGAACAGCGCCTATAGCATAATTGGAGGCATCACATATGATTTCAAAAGGCTTTAGTCCAATCTGGTACAGAAATTATCGGTGCCGAGACAAGTCTGTGCTTAAGTTCCTCCCAAGATTGTAAACATTCTTCATCAAATTTGAAGGGCACATCTTTTCCTAAGAGATTTGTCAAAGGTCTGGCAATTTTGCTAAACCCCTGAATGAATTGTCTACAGAAACCAGCGTGCCCTAGAATGATCTAATGTCTTTTAAGCATTTTGGCTCAGGGAGCTTTGTTATTACTTCCACTTTAGATCTATCAACCTCAATTCTTTTGTTTGAAACTTCGTGCCCTAAGACTATTCCTTGCTTGACCATAAAGTGACACTTCTCCCAGTTGAGTGTCAAGTTTTTCTCCATGCATCGTTGTAGAACCAGCTTAAGATGGTGCAAGCATTGTTCAAAGGAATCGCCATAAATCGAGAAATCATCCATGAAAATCTCCAAAAATCTCTCCACCATGTCAGAAAAAAGACTAAGCATACAACGTTGAAACGTTGCGGGAGCATTGCATAGGCCGAAGGGCATTCTTCGGTATGCAAATGTTCCAAAGGGACAGGTGAAGGTGGTTTTGTCTTGATCCTCGGGATTGATATTGATTTGATTATATCCTGAATATCCATCCAGGAAACAGTAGTACTCATGTCCCGCTAGTCTCTCGAGTATTTGGTCTATGAAGGGAAGGGGAAAGTGATCTTTACACGTGGCAGTGTTCAATTTTCGGTAATCAATACAGACTCGAATCTTTGTAGGAAGTCGAGTTTGTACCAATTCTTTCTTATCGTTTTCTACCACGGTAAACCCTGCTTTCTTTGGCACAGCGTGGACTGGACTTACCCATTGGCTATCGGATATGGGATAGATAATCCCATTGTCTAACAGCTTCAAAATCTCAGCTCTAACAGCCTCCTGCATGATTGGGTTCAGTCTACGTTGTGGGTCACGTTTTAGTTTTGCATCCTCCGTCAAATGAATCCGGTGTTGCACTATGGAAGGACTAATCCCCTTTATATCAGCCATGGTCTAACCGATGGCTTCTCGATTTTCTCTTAACACTGTAAGAAGATCCTTTTCATGTTGTTTCATAAGATGGGACGCAATGATCACGGGACAAGCTTCTTTCTCATCCAAGTATTGGTACTTGAGATGGTTGGGAAGAACCTTAACCTCGGAAGAAGGGACATGATCTATCAATGATTGTTCTTTGTGCAAGGGAAGGATAGGGGTGGCATTTGTGGACCATTCCACAGTGGACTCAATGATCTGATCAAGGTTGAAGTTATCAGACTCCAATTCAAATTCTCTATCGGACTCATATTCAATCTCCATGTCATGTTCACTTGTTAATCCCTCGATTAAGTTCACTTCAAATGACTCATTATTCAAATCTCTAGGTTGTTTTCCCAGGTGGAAAACATTCACCTCTTTTGTCATATCTCCAAAAGTTAGACGCATTGAGCCATTCCTACAGTTGATGATTGCGTTTGCAGTGGCTAGGAAGGGTCGTCCTAGAATGACAGGTGCCTGAGCTTTGGGATTGTGTACGGCTTGCGTGTCTAGAACAATGAAGTCTACGGGGTAAATGAATTCCCCGACCCGTATTAGAACATCTGTAATCTCCCCCTTGGGAATCTTTACAGATCGATCAGCCAGTTGTATAGTAACTTTGGTTGGACGGAGGTCGCCCAACCCAAGTTGCTGATACACAGAGAAAGGAAGAAGATTGATGCTGGCTCCTAGATTAAGTAACGCCCTGTTGATCGTGGTCTGTCCTATAATACAGGAAATGGTTGGACTCCCTGGGTCCTTATATTTCATAGAAATTGGCCCAGTTAGCAACTCACTTATGTTTGAAGCTAGGAAGACCTTCTTTGGGACATTTGCTTTCCTTTTCTTGGTGCACATATCTTTTAAAAACTTGGCATATGATGGGACTTGTGTATGGCATCAAGAAGGGGTACATTGATTTGGACCTGATTAAACATTTCCCTAATCTTCTCCATTTGAGCATTAATCTTTTGGTTTGCTAGCCTATTAGGAAATGGTACAATAGGCTTGTATGGTTGCTCATTTGTCTTGTCTTTGTCATTGGATTTGGAGGTTGACGGTTGTGAACTTGAAGATGGATCATTTTGAGTTGGTGGTACCAGAACAAGAGGTGTTGATACTGATACTGATTTATTGGGTTGATTGGAAACCTGATTGTCTATCCACTTTCCAGATCTCAAAATATGAACAGTATTGCATTGACTTGGACCTATGTCTTCAGTTTCATGAATAGGGAAGGGGTTTTTAGGATTGGGCAATGGCTGACTTGGTAGTGTTCCTTTTGTCTTTCATTCAAAGAGTTAGCCAATTGACCTATCTGAACCTCTAACCTGTTGATATCCTGATGGTGGGTGTTCATCATTGAGGTCTGATTTTTGGATAAGTTTTCAATCATTCTTTCCAAATCTGACAATCTTTTATCTGGATGATTTTGTGTTTGTTGTTGCTGATATGTGGGCTGGAAGCTTGATTGGAAATTTGGGGACTCTGGTGGAAATTGGGTTGATGAGACTGAGCAGGATATTGGTGTGAGAATGGTTGCCTTGGTTGCTCATGACCAGACTGACTCCATGAGAAATTTGGATGGTTCCTCCATCCCGGATTGTATGTTTTAGAGTATGGATTGTAGTTGGGTCTGGTGTATGCTGCATTCATATTTTCAGGGTACATTTGAGCTTGGTAGACAGGACACTCTTCAAACAGGTGGTTAAGAGCATGGCAGTAGGTACAACCAGGGTTGATCACAGGTGGTGGGTTGACCTGATTCACAGCATTTGGTTCCCTAGCTTCGAGCAGTTCTAACCTTTTCATCAATTGTGTTATCTTCGCCTCGGCAGCTATGGAGGATTCAATCGAATGCATACCAGTTCTGGAAGTGGGATTTGTTTTCTCTGGGCAAGACTCCCACTGAATGGTTTTTTCTGCTAAAGCTTCAAAGAGGTCCAACCCTGTTTCTCATCTTTTTTCAAAAATTCCCCTTGGCATATGGTTTCAAGGAGTGTCTTGGTTTGGTAGTCTAGTCCATCATAGAGAATTTGGCACTGCCGCCACTTCTCTATGCCGTGATGAGGACATTGGGCTAGTAAATCTTTAAACCGTTCGAAATACTTCCAAATGGTTCACTAGATTCCTGTTTAAACTGCATTATGTTTTTTCTGATGAGGGCTGTCTTATGAATGGGATAGAACTTCTTAAGAAAGACTTTGACAAAATCATCCCATGAAGAGATAGAACTGGCGGACAGATTATATAGCCATTTCTTGGCTATATCCTTAAGTGCGAAGGGTATGAACCTTAATCTAACAGCGTCCTCCCCCAGTTGGGGAATTCTCATCATCAAACACACTTCTTCAAACTCACGAATGAAAAAAAATGCGTCCTCGGACTCTAAGCCATGAAACCTCGGGAGTGTATTTATGAATTGCGGTTTAAGCTCAAAGTCATTTCCATTTGTCTCAGGTAAAAGAATGCATGAAGGAAGTAAAGTACGAATAGGGTAGAACTTGTCTTAGAGAGAAGTATTGTTGGCCATAATTGGGATTATGTTAGGAGGTGGTGTTTGTACAAGTGTAGAAATCCTAACCAGTCTTGCAGAAATTGGATTCCGGTACCACTCTTGCATGCACAATCACAGACAACGTTCACCGATCAAGCAGGCGAAAAAAGGAAAATAACAAATAAGAAAAGAAAAAGCAATCACAAGCTATCTAGGATACCTGGACCTAGACGACTCCTAACTGTTCGATGAACCGAAGAAGGTTATTGCTCGAGTCAGACCACAGTTAATCAGTCAGGTAGGGACAAAATACGGTGGGAGGTATCCGTGCGTAAGCAACGGGCCTTAATTACGCCAAACCACGGTTTCTTCAAGGTAACCTCTTAATCCCCAACCTTAGACACTGATTTGACTGGAGTATGAATCAAAAATAATTTCCAACTTCAGCTGATCTCTTAATGAGTCCGGATGTCACTAGGGGCCAACGTCTATCAATTTTTATTAAAGAGCTTGGGATTGTGAGTGCTTGGATTATGATTTTTGGGCCAAGGAAGGGTGATGAAATTCCCACCTTATCTTGTTATTGGGTGGTGCCCTTAAGATCAATTTGTGCAAGTGTACAATATATGCAAACAAGATTCACTCAAAGCGATATAAATCAACCAAGAGGTGAGTCTTATTCTAAATGCAATGCGAACGTACCTTGCTCCAGCAATCTTCAACAGTAAAGTAAATGAATTGAAAGACACATGCCTAAAATGCAAACGTCTAATCAATTTTTAAAATTTTCAACAAATGTTTACTGTTGAGTTATTAGCAGGCTCCTGGTGATAGCATACAAGAAATAAAATTTGCAGCAAGCTATGTTTTTGCAAAGCAAGCAGCCCTGCATAAAACCAGTTAGTAGTGAACTCTTCTTTGCCGCGTTCCGCGGCCAAAGCCGAGAAAACGCGGCAATTCAGAGGGTACTTGGTCTCTGCTTTCTAGAGCAGAGGCTCAAGACCACTTATATGTTACTGCAAGTTTTTGTTTCCTATTTCCCCCAACCTGTAACCTGCAACAGAGAAGAAAAATTCGTTTTAGTTCTAAAAACTCAAATAAAAACCGTTACTATCCCCGGCAACGGCGCCAAAATTTGTTCAGAATTGAGAGTTTTACTAGTATTCAGAGAGGGTCTAGAGTAAACCTTTGATGTTCGTATGTTGATGCTCAAAGCTCCAAATGTCTTTGTAGGTTTACTATACTCCTTCCGAATCACCGTCATAGCACAAGCTATTACGGGTCGATTCCACAGGGAGAGTTAGCGATAGAAGCATTCACGGTTTTTTTATATTGAGATTTTTTTTAAGAAGAAAAACGAAAGTCCTTCTTTGTTTTAAGAAAAACAAAGTGATGGAGAAAGTAAATGAAAAATTCTTTGTAGGTTTTGTAGAAGAAAAAAGGAAAGGATGGAAAGAAAAATGAAATGAAAATGGATGTATTTTAAAAGAGAACGTTTTAAGAAAAGAAACTTTGAAGTACTATAGGAAGAGAAACCATGACTAATTAACACTCTAATTTACTAACTTACTAATCTTATAGGGTGAGGCATGCCTCATATTGATTCATCGGCAAAGATTTGTCTTGCTTGTTTAGTCAATGTTTTGTCCCATGTAGAGGATGAGTTATCTTCTCGGCTTGACTAGTTGCCTCATTGATTCATTGACTCCCGAGATAGATTTTCAGTGATGGAACAATGATAGTCACTCAAAGATATGCTAAGAAGGAAAATACAAGATTCATTAGTCCATCAAAATTATACTTAAGCTTGCATGAAATAAGAAAATTGTACTATTAGTCATAAGCATAGTTAAGTGCTCCATCTTCATGTTCCATCAAGGCACTTGTTCTAAAAACAAGGCTCTAAATGAGGTCACATGAATCATATGGAAGGGAACAAGCATTTGCTAAGAATTAAAAGTAACTCATCTTCATTGGGATAAGAGAGACTTGAAAATTGCAAGACTACAATAAAGCATCCAATGATTCACATGAGTTAGCAATCACCCAAGAGTTAGTAGTTAGCAATGTTAGAGGTTAGTTAGTCATGTTAGGAAGTTAGCTAGACATGAAAGTAAAGATCAAACACAATCCATTGTAAAAGGCAAATGCAAAAGTAATAAAAGCTTGAAGAAAACAATGCACTAGAATAAGAAAAGATGGAAAGAAAGAAAGATCAATTCTTGCATTGAGTTGTCACCTACTCTAATTACAAGATTTCTCACTCTCTCTCTCTCTCTCTCTCTTTGCTGGATTCTAGAAGGAGAAAGAAAATTACAATAGACTCTAAAGAAAAACCTAGAGAAAATCCCAACAATTTCCCAAAAATACAATGATCTTCTCTCCTCCCCGATTACAGAGGCCCTAGGGGTCTATTTATAGGCTCCAGGAGACGAGGCCTTCCAATCTCAGCCGTGGGATTAATCACTGGATCAAAGGCCAGAGGATTACCGCGGATCCGCGGCCAAATCCGCGTTTCCGCGACAGAATCTTGGCCGTTGCGCCAGCGAATTCTTCTGACATTCTGTTATTCTTCATGTACCTTGCTGGACCTTCTAGAATGTGGGGAATATTCGTGGATGGATCCAGATATGGGCTTCTTCTTTGGGCTTCTAAATTAATCCTTTAATTCCCTTAAAAAATCATTGTTGATGGGCCTTCATCTCTATTAATGTTGGACCTGAAAAAAGAGAGAAAAATCAATAAAAATCTAATTTTTCTTTATATAAAGCATAGTATGGTAGTGAAAATGATGCATTGATGAACTCCAATCAGCTCTTTAACTCTAACTCTTATACCTTATTTATTTATTTTTTTATTTTTTTATTTTTGGTGATATTATTCCTTAGTTCTATTAGGCTTTCTAATCTGCCCATGTAAGTAATGAACCTTTAATCGGTGACTCCCAAACCAAACGGTCTTAGGGCCCCGGGTGAGAAAACACCCCAAGGACTTAAGAGCTCAAGCAAACAAGGCCACAAAACTAAGGATTTTATTATATGAACCGCTTTTAGGCGTGAATACTCATGCTTTATGAGACATAAATACCCAGCTTAATCAGAGGATTTTTGATATATTATATATATTTTTTCTTTTTTCTTTTTTTCTTTTTTTGTTTCTAATAAGGCATAAGAATCTTTGTTTTTGCACCCTAAGTGTGTAAGTGTATAAAGCATGCATATATCATCAAGGTAAAATTAAGACTAAATTACTTTTTCAAATTTTCTTCCTAACCTTGAAAATCAAACAAATAATCTTATTTTGACCAAGTATAAGAAATACTAATTATGATTCTCCTACACCTTAAAATTGACTTAATTTTTTACAAAAAATATGTCAAAATATTGTTTCTATTTTCAAAAAGTTTTTAAAAGTAAAGAAATATTAACAATAATTTTTTTAATAATAAAAGGAAACCTAAGTTATGTTAGAACCCTCCCCTACACCTATCTCATGCATTATCCTCAATGTATGAATTAATGCATAGATGCATGAAAAGAAGAAAGGGAAAGAAAATATTACCTTATGGTGGTGGTTCCCGTGGTGGTCTGATTGGGTCATGCGTTGCTACCCAATCGAGATAATGTGATGGTTCACCGAACCCACTTTATTGATCTCTTTTCGATTTACATATTTACAGTCCCCAATATGAATAGAATCATGAAAGATCCTATCATGAAACTTATTCTCTTTACATGACCAGTCTTGAAAAATCATCACGGAGTCATCATAGTCTATACCTATGTCTAACAAAAGAATGTGACTTGGCGGAATGGTTAACTTGGGCTCAAGAATGATAGGTTCGGAACCAATAATAACTCGGGAAAACCAACTTTGGGTTCGAGAGTCAGTTTTGGTGCAAGAATTGAATCCAAATTCAAGAATTGAAATTTACATTCTTTTCCATCATGGAATGTGACTATCCAAAATTGGTGATTCCATTTCTATATCTATGGGTACGGGAATAAATGTTGGCTCAAGAAATTGATCCAAATTGGATAAGAATACCAGAGTCAAAAAGATTCAAAAATGGAAACTGAATCACAAAGTTAGAAATCGGGTTCACATTCATAATCAAGT